>VKKT01001826.1:30169-40544 GCA_008038995.1 Haliotis laevigata | reverse complement strand
CCGCCGTGATCTTGCTGGAATATTGCTAAAAGCGGCGTAAAACTAAACTCAGTCAGTCAGTCTTAGACATTTACTGCTTTCATGAACCCTTCCAGCACGGATATGGAACTGAAGGACCTGAAAAATAAAATTAACACGAACTGGAATTCGAACAATGACCATAGGTTTCTGACACGCCTTAGGTCTGTTCAGCAAATTTGAGTGAATTTGACGACTGAACTTTGCTCTGTTTCAGATCAAGAAAACATTTATATTAAGATTTAGTCAAGGCAACTGGTTAGTCCGTCATTATGTTGGGGTATAAAATATGACTAAGTTACGCTACATATTTCAACCTAAGAAATCTGGACTGATCCAACCAGCTCAGAGATGAGACCAACTGGGACAGTATCGCAAACACTTTGTTTGTCATCCAGCGTACATACTCAACAGAGTTCTGTATCTGCTAATTATAACCTGCTCAAGAATATACGTTAGTTTTCAGCAACCCATGTTTGTCGTAATAGGCGACTAACAGGATCGGGTAGTCAAACAGGCTGTTTAACGACGCACTCAACCGTTTGTCAGCTGTATGACGGTGGTCCGTAAATAATCCAGTCTGGACCAGACAATCCAGTGAATGACATCATGAGCATCAAACCACGTATTCGGGATACACTGAACTTCATAAACTAAGTGAGCAAACCTGACCACACGATCCCTTTAGTCACCTCTTGCGACATTGATGGAGACTAATCCTTACCTGGATCCTCGCGGGTCATTGAACAAAGGTAAACGGCTAACTAATAATGAAACTAATTGACAGAAATATACATGAAAATATAGAATATTTCTTTGTTAATGACATGAAGGATACTATATAATGTGTTTTCCCGGCAATTTATGTAGAATGTACAAACTTGTCCTTGGTCATCCAAAGTCTACCCTATATACACATATTGTAGTTAATACCACTGTCCCTGCTTCAAATACCATTACCATTCTATGTAAGCATCACTATATTGTATGATCACAGAACCTGATACAAGAAGCATGTCCCGTAATGCCACCTATGCGACAGTACATATTTCTGAGGAGGAAATCTGCCAAAAACATGTGTCAGTGCTATTATCTGACACTAAAACCTGAAGACATTTCGATTCTTCTTTTGTACTTGATTCCAAGGGGTCATAAAAATATGTTCAAAGGGGCATACTGTTGGGTCCAGGAAAGGCACAGCCAAATGGCTACCGTTTAAAACCTTCTGTATAGAGCCTTAATAGATGCTTCTCTATATTAATAGAAAGAATTTGAGACAGCGGAATTAATCCCACGTGGATTGTAAAATAGCTCAAAGGATTCGCTTGACCGTTTGCAATCTCAGAAAGTTCAATTCTGTTAACTCAAGCCTGTGCTCCACTGTCTCCCATAACAACCGCAAGGGTAAACGCCATTCCATGGTCCAGAGGACTTAGGTGAAAGTATATATCTATCGTTAGCGGTTCACTTTGTCAAACATGAAAGCATCTGAATTTTACTTAGAATACATCATGTCAAACGCTGGCCTTTCTCATTGCCAACATCAAAATTTAGGGGTAAGCCACTCAGGAAAGATGTAGGTATTCTCAAGGGTACCAGTTGGGCTCCCCTCCTTGTGTATTTCTGTTCATTTGGCAAACCAAATCAATTTCATTTAACAAAGAAGTGTATCTTAGGCTTCATGTTCACTGTTCAATAAAAAAAATATTTTCAAGATCATTAAATTTCTTTGCCAGATGACAAAATATTATTGTGTTAACACAATCTGTCATCACTGCTACTTGTCAAAATAGCTTCTCGAATGGAAAATTTAATAACTTGCTTGTCATAAATCATTCACGGATAAGAAAATACAAACGTGATTTGCATTTTTAAATATTTTTCCAGGTAGACCATACAAAGTCCATACAGACTCTCTGATTAATCCAGTGAACGTTCCCTATCTCCTCCCACCGTACAGAGACTTCCTGGAGACAAAACACTCCGTCAGATTATATTAGCTTCGTAAACAGTTCAATTGTACACAATACAAAACATCTGATGACTTTGTTGCAGAGATCTGATTTTGAGCACGTTCCTTTAGGAAAGCCGCAGCCAGCTCTGGGCGGAGTGAAAACCGTACTTCGGTTCGATGTGTCGATTTCTGTGATGTTCCTCCCTGTTGATTCCCTCCACAAACGCTACCCTCGGGGTCAGCTATAAAACTCGAATGTGGAGTACAAATACGATAAAATATTGGGGGAAATAGTCCTCTCGAATCCAGGCAAAACCGACCTCGATGACGGACACGCCAAAATCAAATTATTCTGACAGATCAAAGTGGGACTTTGAGGGCATGGTTAACCGCAAATACAGTTTTTTCGTCACTCCAGGCTGTTATATGGAGGAATATTGCTGTGACCGCTTTGTCTTCATGTTTATTTACTTCGAAGCACTAACGCAAAACAGATAACCTATTATACCGCGGTAGCCCATAGCCATTTGTGTAACATTAATGTGTTTGCATTAAGACATTGGCAAGTGTTTCCGTTTGGTCGGTACAGATGGCGCTGTTTTAGAAGACTGCTCCTTGCATCGACAAACACTTAACAAACACTGCTCCAGAGCTTCAGAACACTCTTTCGTGAACTATAAATATACCAAAAGTAATTTCACCAACATATACAAAAACGCATTTGGTTTCTCTCGAATTGAGAAGGTGGTGTCTTATGAAGTTCCTAAAAGGGTATATATATGCGAACTGCTCATCTATCTTCTGTAATTGGTAGCTTTGCCCTTGTTTGAACATTTCTTTGTCGCAAAAAATAAAATAATTAAAACACAAAGTACAAATAAAGCACACAATAAGGTATTTACTGTTTACTGAATAGACTTTTATTACTTTGAAATAAATAACGACGCATTATTGCTCCCATGTTTCTCCTTTGAGTCGACCTCAGGAACTGGTGGATACAATGAGTGGATAGATGTTATCAACCACTGGTTGGTGTGACTTGAACTATTTTCTGTACGATCCATGGCGATACACCCTAGTTTCAATAAGGAAAGAAGACTCATTTAACTGGAACGATATTAAAAGTGTCTTGCCCTCCGAAACTGACTCAAATAGTGAGTGGGTTTTAGGCCGTATTTAGCAATATTCTAGCTATATGGCTGCGGTCTGTAAATAATCTAGTCCACACCAGACAATCCAGTGACCAACATCATGAGCATCGATCTACGCAATTGGATACAATGTCAGACTCAAAAAATTATGGTGGCGAATTATTATTATCATAGTAATTTGAATATATATTGCCCTTTGTAGTAGAGGATGGTTGTGATATCGCAAAATATTTTAGAATATATCAATATTCACCTACTACTTTTCAATAAACTTCAACATAATATTCGCTCAACATTCAAGAACCAGAAACATTGATCCCATTTATAAGTTCCTATAATCAGATTTGAAGGATTATGCATGCAAGATTGTATGTCATGTCAGTTTTGAAAAACACTTGAATGGTAAGGAACAGAAAATGATACTTAACCTGACAAGGTTTTATGCACCTTTGTTTAGTCATTATATTTGTAGTAACAAGGTATTAAAATATGCATAATTCATAATTGATATTCAGACTGGTTTACCAGAGTATATAACGATTTTATAGTTATTGTGACAGCAAAGTTCACCATGTGTTCAAGGGGTTTGGCCATGGAGGCTCATTGTCAAATGACCGAGAGGTACGTTGGAGCAGGTATCATCAGATGTCCATACACGATGATTATATTTCAAGCATGCACACCTGTAAAGAAGAAGTCAGCAGCCATCACATCAGACTTATTCACATCTTCACCAAGTGTTTGCTATACCGCATCATTCAAACGCTCTTTCACTTTCTTTCGGAATCGATGAAGACAGCTGATGAGAAGCAAGTAAACCATATGAGTGGAGATGACCAAGCTGTGCTATTTTACAATAGAAGACAATAAGTGGCCAAAACATCCAGGCTCTAATCGATAGCCTCCATACAAGAACAGAGTCCAAAGAAAGCTACATTCGGACATTTTCCAGATGGACATTTGTGGCTTCTTCCAGGTGTGGGGTATCTGTGGGTTCATCTTTTGAACTGAAAAAAAGGAAACACACATGTACAGTATTAATATTAAAGAAAAATAATATGACGGGTTCTAAATACTTGTTAAAATTATGCAATAGTTGGTTTCAAACAAGGTCAATTTACTTACTCAAAATGGGAATATTGTACTTAATAATAGAACTGGTGGGCTCTATGAGTAGCCCTTCCGACGAGTGACGATGAAAACATTCTTTTTCTTGGGCATCTACAAAACCAATGATAAATTTATGATATAAATATAATGATGAATAATAGCTTCATTTTTCATTTTTATTGTTGCACAAAGACAGGCTGTTGGTACTGTCTAAACCCAGGTGAACTCATAATCAAACTTCATTAGGAAGAATAATAACAACAGCAAAATATATTTATTGTAATCATGATAAATATGGATCTTTTCTACAAACATAATCATCAGAATGAACAATAAAAATATTTTCAACCGATTAGGTGAATGAGACTTATGTAGAATGATTTGAATATATATTAGGGTCATATTAACAAACTAAATGAATGTTTTGTCGTCTGCTACGAGGTAATTGAAATGTTCAGTATACGACGCAAATATGGGTTTAAGCCAAAAATCATAAAAAAATAAAACACCAGTTGTAGACATATAAATTTAGTACCAAGCAAAAGAGGAAATCGCCGTGAATGTTGACATATTTATTTTTAAAATGCTAGTATTAAACTATTCTTGTGAAAGTGTGCGAAAATCAAGCCTTTGCCACATTTCGGAAAACATCATATTTCGTCACATTGCAGGAGTCACAATAAGGAATTACGCGACCGATACGGACTTATAAATGCCACTAAAACCAATCTTTATCTTATCTGCTTTTATTACACCCKGGTAATGAAGGATTTGTATTGAGAATTAGTAGCCGTTATTGAAAATCAAAATCGGGACTTYCGCCGATTTTACACCTCCGCCATTGTTCTCAAAGATCAACGAGCACACATGGCAGTATTCATCAAATACAAAGACAAATATATGTTTTAGCACCCCTAATACACCTCAAATACACTGTTTTAAATAAGAGTATTTACATGAGAATAAATGAAAAATAAATAAATCTCACCTTTGCAATGAAAATACTCGAAATCGATGACTGAAGTGAACACACGTTTTTGCCAGCTTCCGGACAGGCTGCGCAGTACAAGCCGTAGCGCTGATGGTTTTGAGCATTGGCTTGAGGACCGTCCCTCTATTATATGGTCTCTGTTCGCACACTGACTGAAACACTTACAGAGGTTGGAAAACAAAGCAGCAAAATTCCCGTACATGACGGTATTTATATTGCTTTGTTTTTTTTTGTTGATTTCTTCAAACATTGATGCTCTTAGAATGAGTTTATCCTGGTAATGGGGCCACCGGCCCATTTTACATTTTCAGGTGTTACAATTTTCGCATGTACATGCGATCGCCAGTATACAATATACATGAAATATATATGATTAAATATTGAACATATTGTCATCAGAGATTTCATCATTATCAATTTATTATCAAAATTTAAGAACATTCTGTTTCTTTATTTGGGCTAAGAAAATAAACTTGGCCTTAGATATTGACCAGCAGCAGCAAAACAGTTGATGTTGAGTGAAATTCATTTCTGATATAGTTGTGAAGCTCCAATTGATTCTGGTGACGATGAAGCGAATAATGCTGGGAAGTCTTTTTCAGAGACAAGATATTTATTCAGTTACATGTACATATTCATATTTCTATATTAAAACTATGTATGTTTAAAAATCATTTTGCAACAATGTAGCTTTATAGTACAAGAGATAATTCATTTCCTATGATAAAATTGCTTACACACGGAGACATGTCCCTGATATTCCAATGTCGAATAATGCAATAAAAACGTCCCTTACTAAGAACACAGGTCCGAATGGCGTGTCAGCAGGAAGACATTGTTTAGCTGAAGTCCTCGATACATGTTTCATTGTGTATGCCTTTCTGGTAAGAGAGACAACAAAAGGGAATAGGGTAGCCTAGTGGTTAAAGCGTTCGCTCGTCACGCCGAAGACCCGGGTTCGATTCCTCACATGGGCACAATGTGTGAAGGCCATGTCTGGTGTCCCCCGCAGTGATATTGCTGGAATATTGCTAAAAGCGGCTGCTAAACTTACTCACCAAAGGGAATATGTCATCTTAAGTATTACTGGAACACGTCGAAAAAGGAATTAGTGGTTTCACGCTTTATAAAAAAATGTAAAAGAAAATATTTGAAATGTGATTCATTTATCAAGTTTTCGTCAAAAAATGGAAACAAAGCTTGAAGTAAATACTGAAATAGTTGGACTGACTTCCACAAATACCTGGTGCCCAGTGTCCTCGTACTGGGTTCATCGTCTCACTAACATCATAACATTTGTCCCGCTCTGATATCTCTCTCCGTGAAGATCTGAGGATTTGATAAACTTTCTAAACATCAGCCGTGTGTCTTCTATCAGTGAGGGAAGCATTTCAGTCAATGTATCAGAGTTCTGTATCTTGAAAACGAACAAATATGACAAATTATATAAGCACCCTTATATTGCTGTGGATAACTTATACTACTCTTCATATACTCATGCCAATAATGGTTGTCACCCCCTTCAATTTTTTTAATTGGAGAGGGGGGAGGGGGGGGGAGGGAGGGGGGACAACCATTATTGGCATGAGTATATGAGGCATGTGCACACATATGAGAATACCACTGAAGGAATAGTTTTAACGATGGGTTTTTTTACTGCACAATCTTGTTTTACAAAAACTGACATCTGATGGCACAATTATCCTTCATCGGGAAAGGTTCTCTCAGGGTTCGCATGTAACGACTTCCTATGTCAGTGTTCTCAGATCGTATCGCAAAGAGGTATGACATCAGGGTGAAAGGTCAGACTTTAATGAGATTGTACTCACTTCGGGGAATGAGCCCGGACCTTAGGCGTGACGAACGAACACTTCACACACAAGGCTACGTGACACCCCAACATGAGGGTAGAGATTACGGTTTTTCGTAATGCACCGAAATAAATGTTTTCGTTCAAATAATGAAAAGCATTTGTTAGTAAGAAATGCATTGGACACGTAAGTTAAAAAGTATTTTCTGAGATGATGTTGAATGTTTTAGCGTTTCGGGATCAGCTGTTCCTTGTTGAATGTAATGACAAAACAGGACCAGGTTGTAAAACTACCCGTGAAGATCCGGGTTAGAAGTGATCTTCAGTAACCCATGCTTGTTGTAAGACGCGACCAACGCGATCGGGTGGTCAGGCTCGCTGACTTGNTTGACACATGTCATCGGTTCCCAGCTGCGTAGATCAATGTTCATGATGTTGATCACTGAATTGTCTTGTCCAGATTATTTACAGACCGCCGCCATACAGCTGGAATATTGTTGAGTGCAGCGTTAAACAACACACAATCAATCTGTTGTCGACTTTAACAAATAGACAGGCGGTTGTCGAATGCTCGTTTGCTGCGACATGACGACACGAAACACTGCCTGTAGTCGTCCTCGGCGACGACAGAAAACAAATAACGGGCGAAATACGCTTTTGTTTTAAGGTTCAGCTGCCCTCACAACAAGTTACATCAGCAGAACAGTTTGTTTATTTCAAAGTAACAAGGAAGTCACCGTACGCATTCATACCGGATACTCCTCAGATTTTACCATATTTTCGTGGCTGAACGCTAACATATTGCTGCAGAAGCTGCAGTGCAACCTGTTCGTAGGAAACCGTCATTTTCAGAGGCCAAAAATTGTTATTGATTTCAAAGCCTTGTCTGCCGTACCACAACAACATGGACGCGTCACCAGAGTTGTGTCCCTTGCAGAGCTTCGATCCGCTGATCCCTGGTTTGTAGGTACGTGATCGTTTCAGTGAGGGAAATTGTTTTCAAATTTTGCTAGCCAGTCGGACTATCTATGCCAGAAAAGTAATAGCCAACCAAATAATTCACTCGCCCTAATTTTGAATGTAGAAACTTAGCAAAAGATTACAAAAATAGATGAGAATAAGAATTGTCGGCATGATACGGGTCTCATCATCAGGCTGCTAATCTCTCCAGTCGCTGGCCCGACTGACCAGTGAATTTCATGGGGTCATTTTGTAAATATATCTCTCTCTCTCCGACTTGTTAAGTTATGATACATTTTTAAATCATGCAAGATTATGGCCTGATAAACATGTTCATCATGTTAGCAGCTTGTGACGAAACCCGTGTGGACATTTAAATTTCGGGCTAGTGAATTATTTTGTGGGCTAGTAACTTTCAGGCATAGCTAGCACGACCGGCTAGCAAAATTTGGAAACTATTTCGCACGCTGGTTCCAGTGAAGTGAGTGAGTGGGTTTAGTTTTACGCCGCACTCAGCAATATTCCAGCTATATTGCGGCGGTCTGTAAATAGTCGAGTCTGCACCAGACAACCCAGTGATCAACATCATGAGCATCGATCATCGCAATTGGGAACCGATGACATGTGTCAACCAAGTCAGCCAGCCTGACCACCCGATGCCGTTAGTCGCCTCTTACGACAAGCATGGGTTACTGAAGGTTCATTCTAACCCGAACCTTCACGGGTAGGTTCCAGTGAAGCTTGAAGAAACACGTAGCCGCTTCCGTGGTATGAGAATCTAACAATTCGAGCCCCTGGCTGCGTAACACTAAAAGACATTGACATACAATATTTGTCGTTACCCTGCCTCATGTTGTTGATCACTGGATTGTCTGGTCCAGACTCTATTATTTACCGACCGACGTCATATAGCTGGAATATTGCTGAGTTGGCATAAAATTAAACTCCCTCACTCCCTCACTATTGCAGATTATAAAACACGGAGTCTCATTATAGGTACCCATGTTAACCTGTAATATTGTATTTCGGTGGCCTACGTATCTCGTGCTGTTGATCACTGGATTGTGTAGTCCAGCATCGATTATTTTCAAACCGCCGCAATATAGCTGGAATATTGCTGAGAACGGCGTTAAACAAACAAAAACTAAACAATGTCAACTTTTTATGACCTAACATAGGGGAGATAATGCTGCCTGCTGCCCGTCTCCGTCTTCACCGCATACAACATCTTGCAATACTGAAGGCTGAAAAAGTGTTTGTTCTTGGGAGGAACAAACTAGCAAGCGTTACATTGTATACTGACAAAAACCATTCGTTATTTGAAGTTTGCTGGGTCTGGAGCACTTTACAATTGGAGTGCATGTATAGACACGGGGTAATCGGTGCCAATTTAAACGGCATCTTAGTTGAGGTTCCCTAACCTTGGATCCCACATCAAAGAAGATAATTTCGGGTCAGACACCATTGTGCATGTTTTACTGTGGCAACAAACATCATCACAATCCATGAACTAATCCCCGTCCAAGCCTATTATGTTGGTCTGTGAATAGGCAGGGCGGCACTCGGTTTTTACTCTCCACATATAACATCTCACGTCCTGTTTGGGACGAGCTCCATGCTTTTGTGTTTTCCATCCAACTCTCACGCCGAGTCGCACATCTAAGTCTACAAACATCTGTTCCCCTAACCAATTCATATAAACCTACAATATGTTTTTGTTCACTCGTTTGTGGGATCTTTCTTTGATTACCGCTGAATCTGCCGAGTTCTCCAAGGAAGTCACGTAATCATGTTTACACACGTGCTCGCGAGGATTTCCGCCATTTCAAATCTCGTCGTTTCCCGTTCTCGGACCATTCTGAACGTGATCTTGCATCAATAAACTTTGCCAGCGGGGCAACTCTTTCAGCGATCGTCCCCAATACTCAATGATATTTGTAAATTAATTACTATGAATTGAATCACTTCACACTCAGTATTACTTTTTTACCTAAAAGCAGCCATCAAACTTTAATATCATGTTACATGAATATCATATGAATGTTTTCATACACTATTGCAAATGTCATGGAAAATGAGTTTCGGTGCATGTATAAAGTGAATTACCTTAAATATCCAGGCGGTCGTGTGAATGGGGGTGAGGTCACAGATTGCCAATGTCAGGAGTCAATTCGGGGGACTTGATGGCAACATCGCTAAACGGCGGGCTGGTGGGATAGCTTAGTGGTTAAAGCATTCGCTCATCATGCAGAAAACCCAGGATCGAATTCCCACAGGGGTACAACGTGTGAAGCCCATTTTTGGTGTTGTGTAAATACTAAATGAAAAAAGGTGGTGTAAATGTTTGTTCAGTGAGAAGATGCTGTAAATGTTAGGCCATA
>VKKT01001826.1:1047-13588 GCA_008038995.1 Haliotis laevigata | reverse complement strand
TACATACATACATACATACATACATACATACATACATACATACATACATATACACACACACATACACACACACACATACATACATACACACACATACATACATACATACATACATACATTATTCTTAGAGTATGGTGATCTTGTTACGAAAGTGTGCATCATGTTCAGTCTACGAATAAACGTAAACATTTAGCTCACTCACTTACACATCTTACGTAAAATCAGTTTGACAAATACTCCAATGAATCACACGAACTCCGGCCAAAGCGATCATAGCGCTAGAGTGATCGTAACTCTCTACTTTAACACAGCGCTACGATCGCTTTGTGAAACGGGTCCCAGGTTACATAAAATCCCCGTAACGCTGTCGTAAGTCTATGTTAAGCTACGACCACGTAAGGACTAAGACCGGAGGTGATACACCGGGAAACTTCCTTGTCCCAGATTCCCGGGGTTGGCAAACTCAACAAAGATACGTAAACCCACAGAAGAGTCCACCACCCCGCCGCAGTGCGTGCTCAGTAATTTCGATGTGTAACTTTCTACATGTTTAGTTTCCTTGAATTTAAGAACAGTTTCAGCACATACTCCATCCGTACTGGATGGCCACGATAACCAGAGATGACATCCTCTTCAATCTCCCAATTAAGTAGTCGTTTTAGTCTCCTTTCTTTGTCCTTGGCGTGACAAGACACTAACTGGGTTTGTTCTTGCATCGGTTTTTAATGACCTCGTGTCAGACGGTTCGTTACAACATCAGACTGAGAGATACGAGTTGCCTTGTATGACAATTGCTCCACACCGACGTGTTTCAAAGTATTGCCCAACAAATATTTCAAGTCTCGTAACTGATTGATACCATCTGCAGCGTGACTTGTATTCACCAAATGTATCATTCACAGGTATTAATTGGACACAAGCTATTTTACTACTTTGACCGCCCTCTGCCATAGATTTACATATGTTTATTCACGAATGCTATAGTACAGAAAACATGTAGGAAACTAGAGAAACGTATGATCACTAACACTGCCCACTCGAGCTACTTTGTGTATATAAATGTATATACATTCTTAAATAAGGTTGATTAGGTACAGCTGCATTGACGAATAGTAGCAAGTGAATATTAACATAGCAGGTATCGCCATGATTAACAACCGTGTAAGTTGGGGGGAATGGTCTTCAAGGTGGAACATTTGGATTACCGATGTTTTTGGGCCTTTAGAGTTGCTTGGTTGCTCGTTTGCAATAAAACGTCTTAAAAACGTATACTGATTTCTTGTAAACTGTAATAGATGTACGCAAGGAAAAGAAGGTATGCTATTCAGCGGTATCTGCCAGATCAATAACTGTAGGCGAGTTACTGCAACTAGATGACAGCTTCAGACGATACTGCACGTACACACGCCTTTGTACTCTGTGCTGGAACCTGCGCCCGTGCATCACGTCACAGAAGGGAGGATATTTCCTATTCACCAGAACGTGCCTCATGCTCCCATAGCTTAATTCTTGTCAGCTTGTTAAAACATGCTGAAGAGCATCTTGGAATTCAGCCATTGCCATAGTTTCAACCAAACATGATTACTTGATTTGATGTAAAACAATTATTGCCATTTCAATAACATGAAGCCTTCGAGCCCCCATGGAATGAAGTCTCTGGTAAAGACAATGAAAAAATTCAAATTTAGCATCCCTCATTTGATACATTCTTGCTCGAATTGACCAACACCCGGGTGAAAGGTTTATGTGTAATGAGTGAGTGAGAGAGTTTAGTTTTACGCCGCTTTTAGCAATATTCCAACAATATCACGGCGTTTCACATCAGAAATGGGTTTCACATATTAGGTCTTCAGCGTGACGAGCGAACGCATTAACCATTGGGCTACCTCACCGTGCCTGCGGATGTGTAAAGCTCTTTACGTATGGGTGAGTGTTTCTTTACGATGCTTTAAGCAATATAACAGCAATATCAGGGCGGGGGACACCAGAAATGGGCTTCACACATTGTATCCATGTGGGGAATCGAACCCGAGTCTTTAGCATGGCGAACGAACGTTTTAAGCACTAGGCTACCCCTACCGCCACAGCTCATGAAGGAGGACAAGAAAAGATGGTTACATATAGTCTATATACCGAGTATGTTAATGTGTGGTAAATACCACCCTGCATATTTTTCGGATCCTTGATTGTTTATTGGCCTATCAGCAATATCACGGCAGGGTACACCAGAAATGGGATTCACACATTGCACCCATGTTGGGAATTGAACCCGAGTCTTAAGCATGGCCTATCAGATTGGTCGATGATCTGATATGATTCAAAGGTGATCAAATAGCCAGTTCCCTTTCTTTGTTTTCCCCTCCTGAACTAGAGATGATAGAGACAAGGAGAGACACAGCAAAAGCGCCTCGTCTGTTTCATATCTAGATCCATGTACACAGAGTGCCAATAGGTATCTGTAAGATTGAATAACTCAAGGGATGACTTACTCTTTCCTTTCAACCAGTGAAGATCCGGCTTAGAACTGGTCTTCAGCAACCGATGCTTGTAGTAAGAGGCAGCTAACGGGATCGGGTAGTCAGGCTCGCTGACTTGGTTGACATATGTCATCGTTTCCCAATTGCGTAGATCGATGTACATGATGTAAATCACTGGATTGCCTGGTCCAGTCTGGATTATTTACAGGCTGCTGTCACGTAGCTGAAATATTGCTGAATGCGGCGTTAAACAAGAAACAAACTCTTTCCCTTCTTGCCCAGCAATATACTGGCTCAGTCTTTAGTGTCGACTTGTCCCTTAACTTCTGATATAAGAACAAGTTCTTTCAGTGAAAATGTCAAAGAGTCGTAGTTAGAACATGTCGGACTTCACGAAAGATTTAATGGTATGTAAACATTTTGTGTTAGACTAACGTATGGCCTTTCTCCACTTGACGCATCCCTGACTATAGTTATGTCAGATGCAATTTCGTATTTGACTTGGACTCCATATGGTCACATGTTTGTTCAGGCGAACGCTTGGCTTTGCATGTGTTTGAGACAGGTGTCCCGTTTGTGGCAGGAAAGGCTTTTGGCGAACGACTGGTTTCAACGCTACTTCATACAGATTCCTAAACACCTTATACAGACCAAATCACACAAAGGACTTTAAGGGGGATTCCCTTCGATTAGTGAGGACCTTTTTTCGCTTTTAGTTATGGGTTTCTATAGATAAAATTGTTCAAAATTCAACCAAGTTTGTTTTCATGCTTGTTTCTATTGCTTCTTTATTGGATGTGAACAAGTTGATAATCGGCGCACCCAAGTATAAAGTTTTAATGTGACAATATGACGAGTTTAGTTTTGGACGAATTACAAGATTTGAACGGATTTTTCTCTATATACATTGTATTTTTGACAATACATATTGACAGCTCCAATTTCATCCGAGGTGATCGTTATGGAGTTAACGTCAATATCAATGTTTCAGTTATGTTATGGCGTGTCAACATGGCGTGAGAGAGAAGCTTAAAGGGATGTATGTCGGAGACCATTACCACATTGATTGAAGTATTTGTATGACGTTGACAAAACCAATGGTAGTTGCAGCTCATAGAAACTAATGTTGAGATATTTCGGTATATGCAATTACAAAGAGCGGGCTTTATTCAATACAAAGCTGTCACAAATATTGAAATATTTATATATTTATATATATATATACGGTATATATATAGTTTTGGTAAGATAAACAATTTAACAGTATCAGATGGACAGCAGAGATTTCCATTGGTCCTTGAAGTGAGTGAATGAGTATGGTTTATGTCCGATTTTAGCAATGTTCCAGCAATATCACTACGGGGGACACCAGAAATGGGCTTAACACATTGTACCCATGTGGGGAATCGAACCCGGGTCTTTGGCGTGACGAGCGAACGCTTTAACCACAAGGCTACCCCACCGCCCCCGGTCGTTAAAAGTCAAATGACCATAGATTTTGGTAGGTGATAACCAACTGTGGGTTCAACTAACACACTTTCTAAAATGCTTATCAATCGTAAGACGTAATGGTTTTGATATAATTTAATTTAGTTGAGAGTGAGTGAGTTTAGTTTAACGCCGTACTCACCAATATTCCAGCTATATGACGGCTTTCTGTAAATAATCGAGTCTGGACCAGACAATCCAGTGATCAACAGTATGAGCATCGATCTACGCAATTAGGATACGGTGGCGTGTGTCAATCAAGTCAGCGAGCCTGACCACCGATCCCGTTAGTCGCCTTTTACGACAAGCATGGGTTACTGAAGATCAATTCTCACCCGCATCTTTACGGGTCAGGGAGCTGAGAATGTACCCCGAATGAGTATAATATATAGAATCAGACACCATTGTGTAAGAACCGACACTACAACTTCGTAGGGCATTTTGTTATTGTAAATGAACTAAGTCAAGTTTTAAGGGTGCAGTATGACCAGTAGAGTTAATGGTCGACTTCCTGTATGTGAGCGGGATATCTCTCTGCATACACGCTGCTGTTTGGTGATCTATTGACAAGCTCCCTTTTCATGTAGGGCTGATGTCACTTTCAATATGTGAGAGAGGAAGGCATGTCGTAGAGGATCACCACGTTGGTGAAAGCCACGAGAATGGGTATGGCACCGACTAACCAACCGTCGGTGCAACTAAAAGTAAAATATGCTTTCATGTGTCATTTTTTCTGCTTAAAGCTTAATGCTGAAAATCCACAGAGAAGATGTACTTTTATATAAAATTGTTTATTATTGTGTAAGTAGAATATTTGACTGTATCGGATCAGGCGTAGACGCCTTGATAGAGCTTAAACTACATGTAGGCTTCGGCCTGTAGTAATCTCTTCAGAGAAACATTCTTAAGATTTCCTTTCATGTTAAAATCATGATTATTAACCTTTTTGTCTCTGCATATAAATTTTCGGATATGGAAATCGGACGACCGGATACAGCGCAACCTTATTAATCTGGACAGCACTGGTTTCTGTTAAATATCTGAAATGACAAAAGTCGTGATTAAAGACTACACTAGATACATGGTATTGGCACTTCCATAATGCCAAGGCATGCCCAGAAATATTCATTTGAGATTTCCAGACAAACTAGGTTCCAAATACGGTATTTCACTGCCTATAAAAGTATCATTTTTCATTTTCATTTTCAGCGTCTATTATCAACAGGCGGCTCTCCGACAACCTTGACTCCAAAGTGACGACACTGTGTTCTGAAGGTTCTTCAACACCAGGGCCCCGTTTCTCGAAGCGATCGTAGCGCTAAGGTGATCGTAACTCCCATTCTAAAACACAGACTTTCGATCAACGTAGAGCTGGGATGGTATAGTGGAACGACGCCCTGGCGTGGAACCACATGCCTAATTTAGGCCTTCACTTTCAGGAATAGTATCTGTTCGTAATACAATAAGGCATTGCTGGAAACCGGCACGACATCCTTTGTAGACGTCACGCACAGGACGCCGTGGTTCAAGACATCTGTCGGACGTTCGTTTTACCAGTTTATCATGGTAATAGAACTTTGTCATGATCTGGGTTGCTTCATTCAATCACGACTGGGATACGGTATTCACATTCCAGCGTCTGTGTAGGTTGCGTAGACGAGATTACTGGTCCTTCCGTGATGGTGATGGTGGTTCTGGGAAGAAGTGAGTGAGGTTATACGTTTTTTGCCGCTTTTAGCAATATTCCAGCAATATCACTGCGGGGGACACCCGATATGGGCTTCAAATATTATAAACACATGGGGAATCGAACCCGTGTCTTCGGCGTGTCGGGCGAGTGCTTAAACCTCTAGGCTACCCCGCATCGATCCCTCTGGGAGGAAGTACTTCATCTCCGTAGATGTCTGTTTATCATATAACTACATTGCAGGTGATTCCGTGAAAGGAGTGGAATTTATACAGAATGTTCTACCGGGATAGAAAACGATCCGTCCCACAAAGCATAGACATCGCTTAATCACAGAATAAGTATAATTTTGCTTGAAACAAATAATTCCTTTAAAATGATAGGAACCCCAGTGAGATGAGGGAGCCTGAGGATATGTCGACTCTTTTAGATCGTTAGCATTGCTGAAAGGGCTGGGCGGAAAGGAAAATATTGCGGTTCAGGGACCTTGACACAGATTACATCACAACAGTGGTGTGATGGCTTTTTGAATTGGTGCCCTGGTGCCCGTGCGCTACGACTGTCGTAAGTCTATGTTAAAGTATGAAACTTACGATGACGTTAGTGCTGCGATCGCTAAGCAAAATTATCCTTATTCTGTGATGAAACGTTAGTCTATGCTTTGTGGAACCGATCGTTTTCTAACTCGGAAGAACATTCTGTATAATTCCATTCCTTTCATGGAATCACCTGCAATGTATTTATCAACTACAAAATCGATTTACGACTGTCGTAACGACTACGACCGCTTTGTGGAACTCGGCCCTGGACCCAAGCGATATATGCTAGGCCTTTAAGGCAACTTTATAGATGAAGGGGTCATGATCATGCTCGGTGACTTAGTTGCTCGTTGCTATCCCATTGTAGTTCGTAGCTGCTCATGGTATCAATCTCTGGAATATCTGGTCCTGGCCCGATTATTTACAAGCCGCCATCTAATAACAGGAACGTGTTCGGCGGCGTAAAACAACACCCAACCACATACGTCGTTGACAGCAATGCTTCCGTATTGACGGAATGCCCTAACCCGTGTTGAGATACTGCACACATTGTTGAGTATTCCAGAAATATCACGGCGGAGGACACCAGAAATGGGCTTTACACATTGTACTCATGTGGGGAATCGAACCCCTTCGGCGTGACAAGCGAACGCTTTAACCACTAGGTTACCGCCGCCCCGCAGACATTGTTGACCTCGTACATGATGACTTTACAGGGTATAATTATCTCATGTCATGCATAGCTTGACATTGTCAGTTTCTCAAGACTGAAAAATAACTATTTCTGCTTCTGGTAGCTACAACAATGGGAATTCCTTTCAAGGTCGCCGAGTGCTTGATTGCCGGTTTTTTCCAGTTCTGCTTCTAACATAACGGTCACAGTAAACAGTCTGGTATGCAAATTAGACACATAATTCATACGATATTTTTTTCTATTTGGACACATATAACTTTTGTCATTATAAAATAACACTCGCAAGTACTCTTCTATATATGTGTTACGTTTGACTGCAGGTGTATCGTTGAAAACACATACAAACAGATTATGGAATCATTATATAAAGAAAGATTGCTTAAACAATAGGTCAGTGTCGTAAGTGTGCTTCTCTCATTGTTAGACGATGTTGCTCGTTGTCAAAATGCCAGTTATTTGTAAGAGTACTATAACATTTGTGTGCCAGACTATTACAGCCTCATGTGCATTCATTTTTCATAAGTATGTATTTTTCAAAGGTTAACGAGCGGATATATTAACACGCTCCATTTAAACTGTTCATCTCAATCAGGTCGTATGGAAACATTGAGATGACACTGCGAAGACCTCATAAACCATGTCGTAAAATGTGAGAGCCCGTTTATGGCACCTGGTATCTGTCGTCTGCTGTCTCAAATAATGGAATCAAAATAGTCTCGAACAGAGAGGACGATGAAAGGCACGATCTTAACGATCCTCAGTTACGTGTCTGTGTATCCGCTTAGAAAATGTGTATCGGTCATTAAGACAATTTTCATATACATGATATACGTCCCGGGATGTATTTTAGTTTTCGGAGAAGTCGGGTATCTGTCAGATAGTCGATGGCTTTTCGTCATTATGCTCTGACATAATGTAGTCTTAAATATGAACGATGGCTTTATCAGTAACTAGAAATTATTTGTCTGCGGTGAAAAGGTTAAATGCAGATTTATTGTGAAATGTCTAGTTTTCATAGACTGGTTTTGTTATTTTAACGGATACCCATGATGTATAGTTTATTTTTTTTAAAACAGGAAACATATTAACAGATCAAATCAGAGACAAAAATCTTTTAACATCATCAGGACATATGAACATAACATTAAAATTTAGGGACCAATTCTAGGGTGTGTGTGTGTTTGTAGATTAATACCAGACTGGCATTCGTGAGTGCTTCTGGAGCGTACAGTGCCAGATCGGTGTGTGTCAGAGGTGCTAGACTACATAATACCAGTCTGATATTGTCTGGAGAGTCTAGCAGCAAACCTGCGTGTAAGTGTTTGTAGATTAATACCAATCTGGCATTCGTGAGAACTTCTAGAGTCTCGTACCAGATTGACATTTGTGAGTGGTTGTACACAATCTAATACCAGATTGACATTTGTGAGTGGTTGTACACTATCTAATACCAGATTGACATTTGTGAGTGGTTGTACACTATCATATACCAGATTGACATTTGTGAGTGGTTGTATACTATCTAATACCAGATCAACATTTGTTAGTGGTTGCACAATATCTAATACCAGATTGACATTTGTAAGTGGTTGTAGATTATCTAATACCAGATCGACATTTGTGAGTGGTTGTACACTATCTAATACCAGATCGACATTTGTGAGTGGTTGTACACTATCTAATACCAGATTGACATTTGTGAGTGGTTGTACACTATCATATACCAGATTGACATTTGTGAGTGGTTGTACACTATCTAATACCAGATTGACATTTGTGAGTGGTTGTACACTATCTTATACCAGATTGACATTTGTGAGTGGTTGTACACTATCATATACCAGATTGACATTTGTGAGTGGTTGTACACTATCTAATACCAGATCGACATTTGTGAGTGGTTGTAGATTATCTAATACCAGATTGACATTTGTAAGTGGTTGTACACTATCTAATACCAGATTGACATTTGTGTTTGGTTGTACACTATCTTATACCAGATTGACATTTGTGAGTGGCTATAGATTATCTAATACCAGATCGACATTTATGAGTGGCTGTACATTATCTAATACCAGACTGACATTTGTGAGTGGTTGTACACTATCTAATACCATATCGACATTTGTGAGTGGTTGTACGCTATCTAATACCAGATTGACATTTGTTAGTGGTTGCACAATATCTAATACCAGATAGACATTTGTGAGTGGTTGTACACTGTCATATACCAGATTGACATTTGTAAGTGGTTGTGCACTATCTAATACCAGATCGACATTTGTGAGTGGTTGTACAATATCTAATACCAGATCGACATTTGTAAGTGGTTGTACACTATCTAATACCAGATTGACATTTGTGAGTGGTTGTACACTATCATATACCAGATTGACATTTGTAAGTGGTTGTACACTATCTAATACCAGATCGACATTTGTGAGTGGTTGTACACTATCTAATACCAGCCTAGTTTGTGTGAAGACAGTTTAATACCAGACTGATGTGAGTGAGTAGTAGACAGCTTAGACCCTGGCGAGTGCAGACATGTAGTCTCTATAGTTGGTATGGTAACTTGTCAAAAGATAGTGCAGCTGAGATCTTCTGCTGAGAATATCAACACAATGTTTGTCTGATTGCTCATGATGGAAACGGATAAGAAATGTCTTCCGTCCTCTAGCCTCCATGTTAACATGTCCACGTCTAACAGCAGGGTCGATGGAGGAAAGGGAAAGCAGAGTGGTTAACACGCTGCTGTCAGATGGATGGAACAGTTTTGCAAGAGGCCGTAAACCAACTCACACATCATTTAACACTAGCCTAGCTTACAAAAACATCCAACTGGACCTCTGGGTGTTGTTGTTCACACTTCAGCTCGTGTTGGTGACTAGCCACTGCAGCCATGGTTCAGGGCCTAGGTGAGCGTGTGGTGGCCTGCCAGTAAGTGACCGCAGTGATGCCTTTATTAGCAAATGTGAAGAACGGTTCAGGCTGTGGTATCCTATGGGAAGTCGGCGTATATCACACCCATTCGTCAATGTCAACACTTGGAAGCAGTGTAGGTCCTCCTGTGTCATCGAGGGAACTCCTGGGTGTTAATCAGTGTCACGTAGCGAGGGAGGCTGAGCCCAGTTTACTGGACCATTCGGTCAGCTAATAGATAATTCTCCTATTTGATTGTTGTTTTACGTCGTAGTCATAACACGTCACTCCGTATCACACTGCCTGAAATCAAGTGTAAGCAAGACAAACCAGTGGTTGATATAGTGAGCACCATCCTTAAAGGTCGGGGTACAATGGCACTTTGTTTAATTGTCAATTTGGGAAATTCATGCTGGATGTTTTGTGTGGAAATGACAAGTAATTATGTTTGGTTAAGGTTAAAACGACATATTTATATACGATAGGGGGGTCTTTTATATCCCTGTTCGTTGATGAAAGTTTCCAAACAATAGCGTTTCCAAGATACGCGTATGGATCAACAGTTTTCTGATGCACCTTCTTTAATTTGGATGTATCTTAGAGTCAATGATTATTTTCTAAGTTAAACAAAAACAATATGTCTTAGCACCGTTCAAATATTTCACGTCTTCTTTCTCTTGTCAATGTCTTCAGCAGCAGCAGCTAAGTCATCAAGGTAATTTGTCCAACCAAGGGTAGTACTGACTAACAGGAACAGTCAATACATGTGTCGAATCATTGATATAGTCTCGGCTACAAAGCCTAGGTATCCAGCTTAATCAGCTCCCTAGAGCAGATTTTGACAAAATGGTAAGGGTTCCCCTCAGATTGTGCTGACACGCGCTGACAAAACCGTTAAAAGTGTTCAACTTACTAATTTGGTGCAATGTCTATGAAATGTCTATGAGGAACCGTATATAAGGGCTTCCAAAACATCACAACAACTGTACGCCGTTAGTCGATTTATGCCAACACCAGTAAAGTAAACAGGGATTAAGTGTAGTGTTATAGCTGTTCATACAGGTATGGTGGCCACAAACCGCAAAATCAGGACATCGGATGTCTCTCCATTGCTCACATTTTGGTAAACCTACACCAAACCTTACACTGATCCTTGGATCTTCTCTCCTTATTCTTGGCATATCAAATTACTCGCGCTCCTAATTGACATTGATTTTTTACTGACCTAACAATCGTCAAGATACGAACAAAATGGTGAGGGAGGCCACCCCCGGTTTTAATGTACAAGACGACATGCTTTCCATCAAAAAGAATTTCGTTGGCTTGTTTTTGTATGTATATCGGTTGTTCAAATTTTAATTTTAATTTCCCGTATAGACTCTATCGTTAACATTGAAACTGATTACTATATTGTTCATATCAACAGCCAAACATTGAGACTGGTTTGTAACTCGCGTTCCGATTGGTCCGTTAGACGGAGTAGCGGAGCAAATCCTATTGGCTGGGAAAGTCAAGGGCAGGTAATCTTAGATTGCGGGAACCACGGAAATGGGTCCAAGGGTAAGTTTACTTTTACCACAATGAGAGCTCCGGAGATACAGGAGATGATTCAGGGAAATGTTGGTAGCACTATAAAGGTACACTTTAGTGCGTAATGAAAAGACATGCATCTTAATTCTATTTCTGAAATACTATCTAACACAGGCACCCAAGGTGTTTCACAAAAGTAGTCTCAAATTGCTTTAAAAAACCAAATATCATTAAGAACAAGTTAAATACTTTTGGTAAAGTGAGATTTTAAGTGCACTAGAAATGCCCTTTACAGTGGTTCACTGTTTGTGAACATCAGATCACACACAAAGAACGAGAGATCTGATTTTAATGGTCAAAGGGTAAAGACATATATTTGAAATTGAGACAGAATGTGGTTTTTTTTCAAATGTACCAGAACATATGAAGATCTTATCATGGCAGAATTTTAGTTGTAAGAATTTCTTAAAACGCAATCCTCAAAAAATCTTTTAAGGGCTTGTATTTGGAAGCATTTATTTTACTGCAGGATTAACCATATATAGGAATGTACCATTTAAACAGAAAATACTGTAACACTTCCTCATGACAAGTTGTGAAATTTCAATTAGGTAGAAAACAATGAATTACATACATGTAAAAGGCCAGGAAGTGTTGACATGTTTCTCCTCATTCTGATGGTAATTCAAAGCCTTCTTCACAAAGGTATCAATAATATTGAGCAAACGTCGTCACTGCGATGTTTCGATACAGATTCTTGTACCGTTGTCAAGCTTTTAAAATGCCACTCACGAAATAAAAGAAGTTGTTATCCATAAGGTTTGTTCAATTTTGTTCGTGCCAAACTTCTAAACTGCCACTCAAAGAAGAAATCAATAATTTCTAGTTTTGTAAAAAGAATGGAGAAGAACGGAAGCGGACATTGCACAGGAACCTGTTACAGCCAACTAGGTTTATCCTATGTGAACATTACACAGGAACCTGTTACAGCCAACTAGGTTTATCCTATGTGAACATTACACAGGAACCTGTTACAGCCAACTGGGTTTATCCTATGTGAACATTACACAGGAATCTGTTACAGCCAACTAGGTTTATCCTATGTGAACATTACACAGGAACCTGTTACAGCCAACTAGGTTTATCCTATGTGAACATTACACAGGAACCTCTTACAGCCAACTTGGTCTATCCTATGTGAACA
>VKKT01001824.1:108334-119520 GCA_008038995.1 Haliotis laevigata | reverse complement strand
CAGCTGCTGGCCAAGCACAAAGTCCAAGTGAGACGAGGTATAGTGGGAGCTCACCGTAGCCAAGCCAATGTTGAGAGATTCAATCGCACCCTTGTCAAACACCTGTTCTGCACCAATACTCGCAGGATTTAATCGATCCTGGAACCAGAAACACGGAATGGGTTGAACGCTTACCATGAGCGGTGGATGTTATTAACAACGAAGTCACCAGACTCGTGGGTAAAAGACCCGTCGAAGCCATCAAAGTGAAATCAGTCAAATCGTCACCAGTGGCGCTTTGTCGCGATAAAACAGACAAAACATTACCGAACCGTGTCAGTGTTAGGTACTTATACCAGCCGGGCGAATACAAGGGAGACAGCAGAAAACGAGCCACCAATCCGATATGGTCCATGAAAACGTACAACATCGACATGGTCGACATCAAAGACAGCGAACCTAACTTGTACTACTTGAAAGACGGGCCGCCTAGAGCATTCGTCCGAGAGGAGTTGATGATCGTACCTCACGACACAGTCCCTTACACATCACCAACCGTGTGATGATAGTTTCTCGTCATGATTTTTTATCGGACATGCATGCTTATTTTTCTGCTTAATGTAGCCAGCCAGCCAGCCACCCGTACACCAAGCCGAGAGAGACACGCACACACACTGCGACTCGTCCGCCCACAGCGCTCGGAGGAGCAAGTACCCCCGAGGCGACCCGAGCCTTTTTCCCGACCGACCCCATGCTCACTTAAAAGTCCATATTTCAGAAACTATTCGACCGATTTTCATTAAATTTTGCATGCGCCTCAGTAGTGGTATACACTATGGGGTTACGGGATTAGGGACTTCCCAAGGACTCAATTTAAAAATTGAGTCCTTGGGGAGGACCTGGTCCCGAAGCCCCATAGTGTATACTACTTAAATGGATATGTTCATCTCGTGATTTGTATTATTCTGGGAAATTACTGTACAGTAATTTTCAGGTAGTGTGGTTTTACACTTAGCTATATTTGATCTAAATATATTGAAGAAACATCTGTCATATTTTCAAACTTCACATCTTCTCCAATCAGCTTAAAACGTCTCCATTATTGTCATTGTTACTTAACAGGATGCTGTCTCAAAGGCATTTGTAAATTAATGAATAATATACATCCCTTTCCTTGAGATTATAACATATCTGTTTAAGCCTGAATACTTTCAATATCACGAGTATGTGTTAATGAATTCCTATCTGGTAGTGTTCATAAATATGAAATAATCACAACATTGGTAATACTATACATATAAAAGTATTAAGGTATTATCAGATTAAGTAATTCATTTGCTTACATGGATTTGTCTTGTTTTTACAGGTTCAAGTCATAACAGAAGCCAAGTCTCCCAAAATTAAAAGCAATGGAAATGAGTGTATGGACTTTGTTTTGACAATAAAAAGTACACTTGGAACAAGTTTGTCAATATTTGTCAGTAGTCAGTGTAACATATCTCTGCAAGGAAACTCACATAGAATATTCCATAGTAATATTTGTCCTTACGTATTGCCAAAACACATTGTACAATAATTACACATAGGAACAAAACACATTTTACAATAATTACACGTAGGAACAGATTATCAGTACAAAACTCAACGTTACCACTTTCTGTAGGTTTAAAATCAATGTGTTTTACCCTTAAACACTGCTCAATAGTTATTTTTAAAAGTCAGAGGTCCAAACAGATAAACTGAAAATACGCAAGGCATATGTTTTTTGAGCGGTATTCGGAGGTAATTAGATGAAATATAAATGAAAGAAATGTCATGTACTTTTTACAGTGATACCTTTTATTTCACGATGTTTACAACACAGTTTCACGTAGATGGCTGGTTGTAGGAAATATTACATTGAACATAATACACCATACCAAACACAAAACACTTCTGTGCCGTAATACACTGTACATAATATAGCATACCTCACAAGAAACATTTCTGTGCCGTAATACACTGTAGACAATATAGCATACCTAACAGGAAAAACTTCTATGCCGTAATACACTGTACATAGTATAGCATACCTAACACGAAACACTTCGATGTCGTAATACACTGTACATAATATAGCATACTTAACAGGAAACACTTCTATGTCGTAATTCAAAATAAGACAAGAACAATGTTTCAATCTATTCACTGCGATATCTGAAATCGTGGTATCCTGTTTCCAATTCTGAAATATTTGATCAAATACAGCAACGTGTTTCGTAATTTCTGATCATGTACACAGATGCTGTTTTCGTTATCGGATGGTTTCTTTTCATATTTTCCAGAGATTATGAAATATGTCCTTGAAAATGTGACTGGTTTCCTCAAATTATTATACAATATGTTGAACAATCCAACACATTTTGATAAATATGTCAGATTGTGGATATGATTTGTTTCATCGTGATATATGAGTCTCGTGACATCATTGATTTTGTATCAAACGAAAACGGCTCAGAAATGTAAAATGCAAATAACGTTTAAAGGTTATGTATATTCTCGGAAGAAACTGTCAGGTTGATACTGAAGGTCGTTTCTAAATAGTAAAATGAAATAATCGTATGCAAGTCTCAAAATATAGAGGCCGTCACCAAATTCCAAAGGAGACGAAATCATTTTTATTATAGGATATTTATATAGCACACATATCCAAGCAACTAGTTCATGCTCAATGCGCTGGTATTTTTGTTGTTGTTTCTCACACTTGCAAATAGTATTATCAACAATCACCATCTAAATGATAATTGCAGCTGAAAGTTTCATTATCCCGGCCCATTGCTTAATTCACTGACTGAAACAGTTACCTTATTCAGCAGTATTAGATCATGCTCGCATTGACAAAAACTGGAAGCTAGAAGTCGTGAAAAACTTCATCATTAGGAATGATCTGTTTGCCAAACGTGGATCGGTTGAAAAGAAGACTAAGCCAATTTTTCCAGATAAGGATTATTTCTACACCCAATGAATCTCCCGACGTGATATGTCCGACGCTTCTCATTTCTAATATGCAGATCAAAAATGATAAAAGTGTAAATGTTAATCTCATAAATCACATAAAAGCTGAAGATGCTGCCTCTAGCATTAACAAAAACGGGAAAGGCATGAAGAAGATTACTTCAACTGCTGCATCCGCGAGGTCCTTCCAGATGATTAGGTGGTGTTCTTTTTCCGGAAGATAACCAAACGCTGCCTTAGAGAAATCTTGGCAGTTTGGGCACTTAATGTGAGAACTATATGTTTATAACAGTGACTCTGAAATAGTGCGAAATTTGAAAATGTTGTATATTTAACTTTAGGTTCCGTTAATGGTGAGCTTATTACAAATCATGATATCCTGGGACATCTTTGGAATGGTCAGAATTGAACAATACAGGAAAACAATATAAAAAATTATACATCCACTTAGCTTTTAAATTTAAACATGTGTTCATAATATGTCGAATGTGTCACTAAGGATCTATTGATATAACGTAAGCGCTGTCTAAAATTCCAATCATCACCTGACCGAGGATCCGGGTTAGAATTGCCGGGTCTTCAGCAACGGTAATCTGGGTCTCATTCTCGTTGATTTGGTTGGCACATATCCTCGTATTCCAATTGTGTAGATCGATGCTCTTTACGTTGATCACTTGAATACCTGGTCCATACTCGATTACTTACAACTCGCCGTGAAATAGCTCAAATATAGTGCTACAGCAAGTGGTATCCCTCACAGCCAGGCGGTAGTTTCCTCACTTAGTTGAAGGGGTCCGTGTTACATGGATGTCACAGATAAAGGTATCCCTCACACCCAGGCAGTGGTTTCCCTGTTTAGCTGAAGGGGTCTGTGTTACATGGATGCCACAGATAGAGTTATCCCTTACAACCATTCAGTGGTGTCCCAATTTAGTTGAAGGAGTCTCTCTTACATGAATATCAAAACTAGACTCAGCCCGCCGTATTCCTCACACCCAGGCAGTGGTTTCCCCATTTATTTGAAGGGGTCCGTGTTACATGGATATCAAAACCAGAGGTATTCCTNACAGCCAGGCAGTGGTTTCCCTATTTATTTGAAGGGGTCCTTGTTACATGGATATCACAACTAGAGGTGTTCCTCACAGCCAGGCAGTGGTTTCCCAATTTATTTGAAGGGATCCGTGTTACATGGATATCAAAACCAGAGGTATTCCTCACAGCCAGGCAGTGGTTTCCCAATTTAGTTGAAGGAGTCTCTCTTACATGAATATCAAAACTAGACTCAGCCCGCCGTATTCCTCACACCCAGGCAGTGGTTTCCCCATTTATTTGAAGGGGTCCGTGTTACATGGATATCAAAACCAGAGGTATTCCTCACAGCCAGGCAGTGGTTTCCCTATTTATTTGAAGGGGTCCGTGTTACATGGATATCACAACTAGAGGTATTCCTCACAGCCAGGCAGTGGTTTCCCCATTTATTTGAAGGGGTCTGTGTTACATGGATATCTAAACCAGAGGTATTCCTCACAGCCAGGCAGTGGTTTCCCTATTTAGTTGATGGAGTCTCTCTTACATGGATATCACAACTAGAGGTATTCCTCACAGCCAGGCAGTGGTTTCCCTATTTAGTTGAAGGAGTCTCTCTTACATGGATATCACAACTAGAGGTATTCCTCACAACCAGGCAGTGGTTTCCCTATTTATTTGAAGGGGTCTGTGTTATATGGATATCACAACTAGAGGTATCCCTCACACCCAGGCAGTGGTTTCCCTATTTATTTGAAGGGGTCTGTGTTATATGGATATCACAACTAGAGGTATCCCTCACACCCAGGCAGTGGTTTCCCCATTTAGTTGAAAAGACATGTGTTATGTGAAGGTCAGCTCATTTCTGGACCCTTGTACATACAGTACACTGATGCTGGCTGACCGTCCAAGTTACTGTCTTTCCCTTGTATTCCCTTTAATTACACTGACCCCCCATACCCAAGCTACCTTGACCTTCTTTTGTTATAGCCATCAACTCTACCTGGTCATGCTAAGCCCTTAAGTTTCAATACGCCCATTTAACCATACCATAATACATCTATCTAAATTATCAACTTCTAAATAATATTACCAACATCATCTGTGATCTTGACAGTTAAATCCACGATGAGCTGTGTCCATTAAAAAATCTGGTCGTATGTACACATGTAATATCTGCAAGAAGTTGTATTTGCACGGCACCTCTGTTCCCCTTGCTTCTAGCATGTAAGACAGGTGCACAGTGACTGCTGGAACATCCCCCGCACCTTGTTACGTAACAACTGGCTTCAAACCGTACATCAACTTCAAATCACATGAACTACCGTTACTTGCCAAGTATTAGGAAGCTAAGCATTAATTTGTGGTATTTCTAAAGAGAATAATACATTGCTAAGAATAGCTAGCAAGTGTATGTTACTTCAAGATGTGTCATGTATTTTGTTTAAGTTTTGTTTTATGTCCTTTTTAGAGCTCACGAGAGTACCGATTGCACTAATGACATCAAGTGCGCAAACTGTAGTGGTGGGCATCTGGTCTCATCAAACTCCTGCCCAAAATTTGAATACGAGGCCAAAATTCTTAAAATCAAATACACCAATAACATGTCATACTTTGAGGCCAACAAAACTAGCTTGTGCACAGTCTAAACCTTCTACCGGTCTGACATATTCAGAACCAGATTCATCTTCTGCTCCAACATCTGTTAGGAAATCTACAACAGTTTCAACTTCCTGTCAAACTGTGTCATCCTGGGTTAACGCAACTCGTATACACTTGGATGACAATAGTCCCATAACACAAGATTTTCAACGTTCTTCAGCCTCCCAGACTGAGAAAACACAATCAGAAGATATAATTTCAACTCAGACAACAGAGAGTGTTGCCCGACTTTCCAGTAAAAAACATAGAAAATAATGAGGAGAGAGACCAAAGATCTTCAAAGTTTGGAAGAGTCTTCTAGTTTCACGCCTGTGACGGTTCAAAATCCATTTGAGCCACTGGACATGGAGATCATTCCTTCACGCAAAGGGTGTAGTGAGTGGCGCTTCTACGCGCTCACGGCCTCCAGTTAAACCTCCCTAACAATTTTTATGAAATTAATACAATGGAATTGCAGAGGCCATAGGAACAATTTCAACGATCTACGGTTATTATCACAAGGTTTTACACCATCGGCTTTTAGTCTACAAGAGACATACCTGAAAAGTAGAGATAAATTTGATAAGCGTCGGTACAATTAATTTCATTCATTCTCACCTCCAGGTAATAGAGCCACTGGCGGCGATTCTATTCTCGTGAAGCAAGGTGTTATCCATAGCCCGGTTCCTCTTAAAACCAAACTTCAGGCAGTTGCTGTCCGTCTTACTTTACAGATAACCTTTACTTTTTATTCTTTGTATGCTTCTACTATTTACTTTGCATACTGTACATTTCTCCTTCTGCTCTTCAGCAGTCCAATCTTCAGGATCTATTCGACCAGCATCCCCAACCCTGTATCATAATGGGCGATCTTAACGGACATAACCCTTTGTGGGGAAGTACCGATACTAATAGTAAAGGGAAAACCCGTGAAGACTTCCTTTCTAATAATAATTTATGTATCTTCAATGATTGATCTGCCACATATTTACACCCCGGTTCGGGAACTTATTCTGCACTTGATCTGTCTCTCACAGACCCAAATATGTATAACGAATTTGAATGGTCAGTCCACGATGAACTGTGTGGAAGTGACTATTTTCCCACAATTCTCTAAGCAATAAGTCAGACTGATGACCCACAGGCAACAAGATGGAATTTCAATAAGGCCAACTGGCCATTATTTCAGATACTGTGTACTGACACCGTGAAATCTGACGTTTTTATCAATGCTCTGGATCCGATTCAGTTCTTCTCTGATAAACTGAAGAATATAGCTGATGAAACTATACCTAAGTCCTCTGCAATTTCACATATTCGAAAACCATGGGTCAATAATGAACGTAAACAGGCCGGAATGTGTAGGAAGAAAGCCGAACATTATTTTCGAAGACATCCTACAGTCCATAATTTAGATAAATTTTAAATTTTAAATGCCAAGGCTCGGCGTGCTTTAAACAGAATAAGCGTCAGTCTTGGCGAAACTACGTGTCCAAAATAAATTCTCGTACACCTATTTCAAAGGTGTGGAACATGATTCAACGAATAAAGGGCAAAAGGTTCAAATCTACCGTCCATCATCTTAAGGATGGTGACAATTTATTGACGGATAAGGCTGACATTGCCAATAAGCTTGGTGAAACTGTCGCCAAGCATTCGTCTTCATCAAATTATGTCCCCGAGTTTCAGTTACATCCGAAACAACAGGAGAAGAAAAGCATTAATTTTAACTCGGACAATGGTGAAGATTACAACGAACTATTTTCATTACATGAGCTAAATACTGCACTTGAGCAAGCTCATGGCAACAGGGGCTGATAATATTCACTATCAGCTCTTGAAACATTTACCTGAATCATGTTTGGAAACATTTCTAAATATCTTTGATACAATATGGACTTTTCTCACCTTCGTGGTATCTGGAATCCAATAACTTAATTACAAATATACAATGTGGTTTCCGGACAAATCGTAGTACTATTTACCCTTTAGCACGATTGGAATCATTTGTTAAGAATACGATTGCTACTAAACAACATGCAGTGTCAACTTTCTTCGATTTGGAGAAAGCCTACGATACTGCCTGAAAGCACGGCATTCTAAAAGATTTACACGATTTTGGTTTAAGAGGAAGTTTACTCTTTTTATATCGCATTTTTGAAGAGACAGACAATTTTAAGTCAGAGCGGTATCAACCCTGTCTGATCATTATATTCAGGATCAAGGTGTCCCACAAGGTAGTACGTTGTCTGTAACAGTATTTAGTATTAAAATAAACAGCCTTCAAAGGGTTTTCAATGATTCAGTTGATGATCAATATTCGTGGATTATTTTAATATTTCTTGTCGTGGTAAAAATATGCATACATTAGAGAGGCAATTACAGCTATGTCTCAACAAAATTCCTAAATGGTCAATTGAAAGCGGTTTTAAATTTTCTAAATCCAAAACAAATTGTATACATTTCTGTAGAAAATACAAACCGCATGAAGACCAATAGCTATTTTTAAATGGCACACCCATCAAGGTTGTTAAAGAAGCCAGGTTCTTATTCAAGGACATATTTTTTACTCCCATTTGACCTTCTTACCACATATTAAGTGCTTAAAAATAAATGTCTGAAGGCTCTTGACTTGTTGAAAGTCGTTTCCAATTCTAAGTGGGGAGGTGATCAAGCTACCCTCCTACACCTACACCGATCACTGGTCCGTTCAAAACTTGATTACGACTCCATCGTATATGTTGGTGCCTGTAAAAGCAGCCTAAACCTATTAGATTCTGTCCAACACCTAGGTTTAAGACCCTGTCTTGGATACTTTAGAACTTCTCCTGTTGACACTATATGCCAGTCTGTACGTCGAGGCCGATGAGCCATCTCTTAACCAACGACGAATTAAATTATCTTTACAGTATATAACAAAACTATAATCTAACGAATCTAAGCCTGCATGTAAATGTGTCTTCAAACCCCTCTATGAGGATTTATACAATAAAAAATTGAATTAAACCATTCGTGTCTCCTGCCGGCATTTAGCTGGAAAGTATAGCTCATTCCCGTCTTCTTTCTTCTCCTCCTTGGCAATTAGTGAGGCCACAAGTCGACCTGACACTGATACAGTTTAAAAAGTCAGACACTAATGAATTACAATATAAACAAGAATACGATCAATTAAAAACTAAATATAATGCATACAGGTCCTTATTTACATATGGGTCCAAGGATTGTGGCACAGTGGCATGTGCCACTGTGCCATGTCGTTGGATCCAGAGCAATATCTTCCAGATTACCAGATAATAGTTCTGGTTTACAGCAGAAGCAAAGGCAATACTAACAGCTCTTGAATATAAATACAAACAATATATCCTTTTGTTCACACTCTCTTTCGTGCCTTCAGGCTATTAAAAATCTTTCTTGCAAACATCCGCTTTTAATAGAAATTATTGAATTATATAATGATTTTGCTACTAGGCAATACGACATCGTGCTCTGTTGGTTACCCAGCCACGTTGGCATTTCTGGAAATACAATGGCCGATCTTCAACAAATCTGCGACACCACTTCTTATTCCATCCTCTGATTATAAAACTGTCATCAGATCTTATATCCGTGCTCTAATGCAGAAGACGTTGGACACCCAAGTAGGTATAAATAAATTACGTGAAATAAAACCTTATATTGGTTACACCTACTTGGGTTTTCAGTCCAGATTTGAAGAGTTCATCGTGCGACGATATCGCATTGTCCACACAAGATGTAGACATGAATATATGTTTAAATGTGAGGATCCTCCGTTTTGTATCCCTTGTGATGAAAGAATCACAGTCAAGCTACTCGCTTGACTGTATTGATTTTCCAATCACAAGGGATAAATATTTCAATGTTAAAACAGTGAAAAATCTTTGTAATGTTAAGTGTCATTTAATTATTGAATTTTTAAAAGGAATTGAATTACTTGATAAATTTTGATTAGTATGTTTTGTATATAGATATGTATTTTATTAAGGGAAGTTTAAATTAACAACTTAGATTGTTAGTGGCTGTATTCTCACAGGAGGTTGAAGTATTGTAAAATTATTGTCCTCCTGTGGGGGTACGTAAGTCCCAAAACATTACACATAGGTTTGTACTTACCAGATTTTTTAAACGTAGTATTTTGGTAATTTTAAATTATGACTAGATTTGCTTACAATCGTCAGTGGCTGAAGGGATGATGTAAATCCAACTAAGGTCTATGCAGGTAGCAAAGGTACTGTAAGTCCCCATGGCCCCTAGTATGGTGATCCATAGCCTATTAAAATGATTATCTTGTTTTCATCGTTATATGGCTGTAATATTGCCGATGCGATATAAAATTTTAACTTACTCACTCAATACTTTTATGTCCGTTGTGTTTTGAAAAACTGCTTCAGCGTCAACAAAAATTGCTTGCATGGGAAATACGTACACTTCTTAACTATATACGTTTATATACACAGAAAAAAAACCTCGAAAACAGAAAACTGCGAGACTGTCCCCTTCGTCTTCATTAAGCTATAAGCCTGTCACCCTGTGTTTTGTAAATGTAAATACAGCGAATGCGCCAATGGTTTGCATGCATGTATATCACCCACGTCAAACCTGACGCCATGCTTTAGCCAGAAAATTGCCAAACCACTTGCATTTACTGATCGTGTATGCACTTATTTTGTTCATTATTATGTAAATAAAACAAATTATATTATCTCTCAAGAGATCTATAGAAACGTCCTATGTATATCGTCCACTGTATATAAAACACGTACAAAGAGGGCACTGCAAACATAGTTAAAGTAAGGGGCAGTTAAAATGAAATGAGTCCGTTTCTACATGAGGCGAATGAGAGATTTATGAGAAAAACATTCATATTGCGACCCTAAGAAACGAAAAGATATGTGCATTACTTGTTACGATCAGTGCAGAATGGGGCATCCATTGCTGCACCTTTCAAAATTCATGAAAGAAAACCACGGCTACACGAAGGTTGAGGCAACATATTGTATATGTCGTATTCCACACTTTCCTAGTAGGTAAAATAAGGTCAATAGATATCTTTAGTTGTGTTTTTCTGAACAAATAAATGGAAATATAGTTGTGAAGCATTGTGCATGCGGGCACTTCTTACAGGAATTGTTCCTATATCGTGATAATAGCTCCTCAATCAAGTGTTGGTGGCGTATAGTCATCTAAAGTTAAAAGGTGCTGTGTCTCAGATGGTGCCAAAACGTTTCATATTTGCATGGTCAATGCAGTGGACACAATATACAAACCGCCTTAGTTTCAACTGAAGACAGGCTTTCGTGGTGAGTACATCATGCCAGCTGGCAATATGAGCCGTATTAAAGAGTATTGAATATAGTATAAAACAACATTCAGCTCATCTGACCGTAGTGTGAAGCGGTCACATGGGATGTTCATGGGGTTAATAAAAAATTATTCCCAAACATTAACGGTTGAGGGAAATCCGACAATCAGACAATGGTCTGTCAAGAGAAGAAAATAATTCGTCACGATTATCTGGCGACACATAT
>VKKT01001824.1:67074-85602 GCA_008038995.1 Haliotis laevigata | reverse complement strand
TCTTGTGCCCGTGTTCAGACGACTGATATTCTCAACAATTCTGCAACACTATTCAGGGTTAGGGCCAACGTGTCACACATTCCGTTTCGTCACGTTTCTTTAGCCGTCAGTTGAGAATCTGAAGATGCCACTGACGAAAAAGGCTATTTTCTCTAACCAACAGTAATTGCTCTTCTGCCGACTTCTGTTGCTCCATCCATCGTTCCATCATGTTATTAGTCATTACAGGCATGGGATTAACAGAAGCGGAAGTGTTCGATATGATATGATATGATATGGAACTCCTGAATGTCGTATTCGCACCTATCATATTATATCATATCATATCATAAACGATGTACTTCTTTTGAAAGGGAACTCGAAAACACCCCGTTGAATCCACAATGGTTTTATGGACATTGTGCTGTGACGTAATAGACACAACCGTCTGTCGATGCAGGATGAATGAGTGATTAGTTCATCGGTTGAGGCCAATATCTCCAGTGGAATAGACTTTCAAGTTGACAGATCGATGGCGGTTGGCTTCAACCTGATCGCTCTCTTGAGATATGGAATCTGGTCTTCACACCGTCACGTAAATCGCTTAGATTAGAATAAGGACAACTACCTAAACAGCATATATATCACAGAAAACTCTGACGAGAATGGGACTGGTATTGTGATAGCTTTAAAACTAAAGCTTACAAGCAATTCGCTGTGCAGACTTACGTCCCTTGAACGTGCCAGAATATGACAAATGTGTGATCGCAGTTTCGATACTCTTTGCTGACCAAGTTGAGTGCATGGTTCTGAAATGTTAAACTGTTTGTATTTCCGTACATTAACGCTACTTCATCACAGAACAGTGGGTATCATCAGCGCTTATTAGACATCGCAGTGTCCAATTGTTATAAATTGACAGACCTTTCACTGGAAATAATTGTTGAATTTAATTAGTCTGCTGCTTGTCTTCTAGCCGTGCGTAATTTGTCAGACTGTCATATATTTACTAAACATTTTCTAATCTAAGTCGGCATGAGAATTTACATATCATAGGAACCTAACATAGCATCTGCACCTCGCAAATCACAAACACAATCGTCAAGGTTCCATTGGTCCGGAATCAAGTAATTTCTGAGCGCGTGAGGATGACATTCAGGATGTAGTTTGTAATCTTTTAAGTATGAGGTAGACAAATACATGCAGAGAGACATGTACACACACACACACACACACACACACAGAGAGAGAGATTGAGAGCTCACACACACAGAGCTCACACACTCTCACACACAGAGCTCACACACATATCATTGTTAGTATTCCTGAACATCGGGATTGTTTACTATTAAATGTATTTCATATCTTTGGAACATTAAATAAATATAACCAGAGATCTTAGTATTGTTTGCATTTCTTGAGTGTTCATTCTATACTCAAAGGCAAAAGATATTATAATTAGTCATTGGTAATCTCGTAAATGATTTTTGGGGGGATTTTAACAAGAGTAAGAATGTGTTAAAATGGTCAAAGAAACGCCATCAAGCAGTTGTTTGAATTGCATGAAATTAGCAAGACGCATGGTTTAGTTTACATAGGCCTTTCATGTTCACTTTAAAAGACCAGCCAATCAGACCCGTCCCATTCCCTTTCAATGCCGTCTTAATAACTGCAGAAGTCAGGAAAACACCTCTGTTCATGGCTTCTCGAACAGCTAAGACATTCCCGGCCTCGTGGTAATTGCTAGATGGAGAGCGATGCTACGGGTATGCTTCAGTCCAGCACCTATAGCGTGGTGTTACTTGTCGTTATAACGTCCACGGGAGCACCATTTGTCATGTTATACGCAGTCCCTGTCGTGACTAGAAACGTTCCCACGTCAATTTCGATGGATTCGAACCACTCGCCTCCCACAAAGGTATCATCCAGTTTCCCTTTCATCCGGTTTTATACCTGGCAACAGAGATGTTTGAGATAACGGCCAGCCCGATTGACGATTGCTTTACGCCAGGAAATCGACATCGACGTATCTTGTGGAACAGACAACGTTTCCACTGGGGAGCGCGTGACTGACTAAGAGTTCTGTTCACTGACGACTTACGTTTCCTTCTTCAGACGGCAGGACGCGAGTATACAGGCGCACTTGTGAGCGTTACGCCAAGAGAACAGGATCATTTTAGGGACGCTATTGATCTGGGATGGGATAACAAGGGCAGCAAGGATGCCAATGATTGTGATTGAGGGGACTGCTGTAAGAACGTCCCTGAAGTAGGTAACGCCAGCAGTACAGCAATAAGTTCATCAGAATGGTGCTAATACGTTACCCTGACCCAAAGGTCCCCTTATTTGTCACCAATTGAACTGGGATGCAATGGAGCGACGTTTACGACGTCAACCGAATCCTCTAAAAACACGGCAGGAACTCTTGCAAAACCTTCCTTGGATATGGCATTTTCTTCCCCAGCACTTCCATATGCATATGCCAGGAATGCTTTTCTAATGGACTGTTGACCATTACCATACCTTGAGAATATTGTCTTTCGAAGAAATAACATTTCATTCGTGGTAGTAACATTTAAATACTGATACCGTATGTTGTTTGTGTGTAACGATAACTTTTGCCTTTTTGTAAACCTATAAATGAGTTTATTGCACTGCCATGATATATTTATGATTTATGATATATTTACTAACGTACTTGTTTCTACTAGAGGTACATTGTATGTGTATAACATACAAGTAATATTCTACATACATCATGGGGCGGTGGGGTAGCCTGGTGGTTGAACCGTCAGCTCGACACGCCCAAGACCCGGGTTCGAATACCCCGCCGTGATATTGCTGGAACATTGCTGAAAGCGGCGCAAAAGCACACTCACTCACTATATACATCTCGTCATTAAGAAAGGACAAACCCTTAGCTTATATGGTACTTTAGTGCATCTTCCTGTCTCTGTCATGAGACAAATTACTACATCTAAATCTTGTAAAACATACCCTCAGAGGGATGTCTGTAAACGGTAGTAGAGCTCTGTCACATTCACCCGTGAAGATCCGGGTTAGAATGTATCTTCAGTAACCAACACTTGTCGTAAGAGGCGACTAACGGGATTGGGCCGTCAGGCTCGTTCACTTGGTTGACACATGTTATCGTATCGACTGGATTGTCTGGTCCAGACTCGATTATTTCCAGACAGCCGCCATATAGCTGGAATATTGCTGAGTGCGGCTTAATTTTAAACTCACTCTGTCACATTCACACAGTACCAACTTATAACATGCCGTTTTCCTTACACTTAGTAAATAGTTGCCGTATTTATCTGAACATTTTCAACAGTGCCATAGTAACCTTCTGACACATTGTACAACATTTATGTAACTATTGCATCACAAGTCCTGAAATATATGTACAATGAATATCAACCTAATATCAACTACAATGTCTATTGCATTACGGCTGTATATGCGTGCTTTCGTCCCATCTTATCTGGGCGTAAATGTGAATCCCAAGGAAATGAATCAAGTAAGTTTCTGTATTGGAGACCACACAATAATTCTGTTTCATATTCAGATCATATCAATGTTCTAGAAGCAGTGACTAACATATACATTGGCAAGACATACATACCATATCAATGTTCCACTAGCATCAGCAACGTGCAGCTCCTACATGAAATAAAGCCAGAACTTACCTGGCTTTACACCTACCTATTGCTGTGATTGGTCAAATAGAATTCAGACAATTCTCTGTAGGAAGCAGTTTGAGACATGCTTCATAACACGCTGGTTCCAAGGTCTCCAAGAACTCATTATTTGGCAGCGAAGACCCGACCTGGGAGGTCATATGGTCTCAACAGCAATGGCATCATTTGGAACAACAGATTCGCCATGATTCATGACAGTTCCTGCGCCTGATACCCTTTACGACCATTATGGCCCCTTTTCTGACACTGTTATGGTATGAAGTGCATATCAATGTAACTGATGTACAGATTATTCTGTTATTTTACCGGCGTGCATGCATAGCAATAAGGTAACAAATTCTCATTACAGTCACCGGGTGATCGTATTTGGACACCACGTTCTCCCACGGCGCAGATTAAACAGCGGTTCCAGAGCACAATACCGGACGAAGTTACCAAGTACACCATTCTTTACATATGAAACGGTTATATTTTCAGGGGTATATTCAGTTATACATATAGAAACAGGTCGTCGCTTCTACTCAACAGGCCCATTTCCTCAACAGGTTTTCCGTTTATATTGTTATGTGCTGCACAGATTCCATTGTGTATGTCTTCAAACTCTACACAAAGCTCTACACAAAACTCTGTAATGTTCAAGCTATGGAACGACTTCTAATAGAATTGATGATTGAGCAGAGATCAAACAATCCGGTGATTGATGCTTAGCAACGATCCACCAGGGTCCAGCTGACCAAGACACTGGCCCCGACCATCATAATCACCGTTTAAGAATGGAACAACACAGGGACGTTTCGGTCTCTAAGATGTGTTCTCAGGGAATATATGTTAAACTGCTGCATAGTCCATGTACGTAAAGGGGGTAGAACTAGAAAATGGTACACGTCCATACAAGCAGCCGTGCATGTACGTTGCTCTATGGGATAATCTGAATCTAATCTGAACCTTACCTGACTTTACAAACTGGTCATATTAATCTTTACATTACATTTTGTTTCACAGGCTTACTATAAACATCTAACGTTTTTCGCATGGCATTAGATGTTCACTGATGGATTTTCGCAGTCTAAGCTACGTATAGGGCATGATCGATTCCATAACGGCCATTTATAGACATGAATCTGCAACATATAAACAAAGACTCACCAGTATTTTATAACGTTTCGTTTGAATGCACAGGGCATTTCTCGCAAGCAAACATTCATAAGATTAGAAACATTCGCCAGTGTTTCTTTCGCGGGATATTCGGTTGTTACGATATGCATACAGAGTGAGTAAGTATGGTATTACGACATAGTTTGTGATTTGTAAGGCAAGAAGGATATTTACACATTATACAGGTGATCGAAACCGGTGCCTTGACCTAACAAAACATTGGTTTAACCATATTACCACCGAGCCACACTATACAGTACGTTTACGTTACCCAGGCGCCTAAGACTCCGCAAATGGCTGTGCAAAGTTGCGACCTTTGGACTTGATGGAATTGTGTGTTCGAATCCAGTACACTTCACGAATATGTTTCTAACAGCATATCCTAACCGTGGGTTCGTCAAAAGACCAGCATCACCCAACGGTTCCCTGCCACATCAATCTGACATGTCTCAACTCAAACCATAATTGCAATTTTACATAGGGTGACCTTAGTCAAACCGCCTCATGCGGTTATCATGTTTGTAATACAGAGACGAGAGCGTGTACTCGGCGAAATCCATGACGTTGCAGCTGTTCCTTCCACTGATGTAGAGAAGGAGTATAATGCTGTCTGTAACGTAAGAATAGCGTCTAATGTAAGACTCAAAATAACAAAAGTATTGCTCTTGCATAATATCAACGATGAACACATCTATACTCATGAAATGTTTCTATGGATAACAGAAGTGTATTCATAACACACTTTGATGCTTCTTCGCAAGTAGAACTTCACACGTAACTTGTCTCAGGATCCTTAGAAAGAGCCTTCATACAGACCCACATGTGTCGGACGAGATGTCCTGGTGATTGATGCGATGCTCTAACAGATACAACGCTCGTGGTGATAGTGCAAACATCATAACTTGATTATGACAGATGATTTTTCCATGTCACCTCGCGTGTGCATGCACATTACTGTATTACGGCTGCCTTTGATTCTGGCCCTGTGAAGAGCAGAGTCGACCATGCCTCGGGGCAGACAGGCAATTAGAGCACCACAATGTTTGTACAAGTCTATTGCACTGGAATACTTCTCATTTCTAGTCTGTGAAAACACTCAATTAACGCATCCATATTCATAAGAATTGTTATCTCTTTTATCATGGTTTCATCAACAACTTGAATAGTTCGGGACACTGGAGCTGGTGGTGGAGTTCGGTAGTAATTTGCAGCATTATGTTTTTATCGCGTCTTTCAGGTACTTGCCTGAGGTATTTTATGGTATCTGTAGTGTTGTGAGTCGCAGTTGCATATAATTCGGTAGATATGTGATGCGTTTTACTCTTACATTTTACCTCGTTCGGACTATTGTAGTCGTAAAAATGTCTGGACTTTAATCTGACCCCAGGGCACATGCTCATTTAACGACATTTTGGTACCTTATTTTGTTAAGCTACCATCGCCTGGGCTTCAAAATCAAAAGGAATCGGTTTCGAGACAACGAAAATGGGCAGTTATTCTCGTACTGGGGCATGGGAAATGATTCCATCCAAACTTTCAACAGTGGTATGCATTTGAACAGAACGCGGATGCTATATACGTCCAGATCTCAACGAGGGTGACAAGTACTAACTTATATATAAGTGTGTTTTCAAATAATAAATTCAACAAATTCCAATACAAACTTGACCTCCAGCCTGAAATACCTCCATACAATGCCGTCCGGTAATTTCGCGCACCTAACCACGTCGATCGCAACACGGCAACTAACGTGTCTTATTTGTTGTGGTTTACGTGACTAAACATGTTGGTATACATCATATTTCCTAGAAATATAAGTTTATTGACGACTATAAGAGTCTAATGTTGCATTATGCCATACGGTTGACCTGACCGGCGTTCTGACGACATCGCTTACTGTCTGGTAATTCTGCGCAGCAACTACTGCGCATACTATCCAGCTGGAGATCCGAAGTATGGAAGCATATTAGGGCCAGATTATTTTCAAAAATCACTTCATCAATGTAAGAATGAGTGTTTCATATTAAATTCAATTACGAATAATAAAGAAAAGGTTGAAAAGTCAGAAGAAAACGAATTTTCATAAAACTGTCAATTTATCCGTCAATCACTGTTATTAACTTACCTTAAGTGATTACAAGCCATTCCCTTGTAGAACTGTCTCGAGTTTAAGCCTAAATGTGGTAGCAGAGGAAGTTTACCTTCGATACAGAAGTACGCAATTGCAGCTGCGCGGAATTACCGGACTCGCTTGTATACGAATCATAGTATTGGCAAATAGACAATATAATAACATTACCCTTGTTTCCTCCTGGGCAAACTTCACAGCCGCGATCTGGGAACCCGTGGATCTGCCTTATTTGTGAAGTCCTTCACGGCAGCAGGGATGAAAAGGTATCGACGTCAATGAAGTTCATCGATCACACACCGATGCAGGCGAAACAACTTCGTACCAATTTCTTTGACAGGCATTTAGAATTTGGATCAAAAAGAAAGGATGGCAATATATGGGTGAACAACTTCTTTATTACATTGAGAGCGACGTTTCGGTGTAGGTTGATCGTGTGACACTCCGATACAGGAGAAACAACTTCGTACCAGAAACACTGGTACTCAAACACTTTTCGTAACTTCCTTTCCAATAATGTAAAAATGACAGATTTTGGCGATCAACGAGAAAGTGAAGAATAATATACTAGCAGTGTAACACGAGCTTTAATGTCTTCTCATGTCTTTTTCTCAGCCCCTTCTAATAGTCAAATGAACGTTGCATAAAGCCATAGTTCAGAGCTACGCGACTCTGTGGAAGTAATAGCCGATTAACCATGCGTATTGCTACGCTCTCAATATCCCGGTTATAGTTGTAATATACACCATCGTGCTGTAAACAATCCTCGAAACATCGTTTATACGGAAGAAAATATTTCGATGAATTTGAGACTGTACTTGTGAATTAAACTGTAATACGTCAATACAGACGACCTCAATACATAAATACTTTGAAAGAATATCTGTCTTCATATAAAATATGAACATTCATCAAACCATTTTCTAGGGATATAATAAATGATATTTTTATTTACACATATACTGCTACGGTTGGGATAAAGAAAATAGGAATCTATCGAAATGAAAGCATTAACAAAGGAGCAATGGCGAACATCCGCAATTTCTATAGAAGACGAAATAGCTGTTGGTGCCAGCGTTCCCCTCTACTCCAGGATCGTTTGTTAGGTCACGATAATACTGTTAATTGAGGATTGCCTCTTCAATTGGACTGGCTGTTTCCTACGGCCGACCAAATTGAAACCTCACACGAGCAAATAATAGCCGTGAAACCAAGATGGCGACGGGTTGGAGCCAGGGCTTGAGTGTTTAATATGCGCTTTATTTCTTCCATTTATTAATTTGATCTACGATGTCTAGTCGCACAGCATCCTCCAGAAGTTGAATTGGGTTGAATTTTCTTTGCAGGATTTACAAAAGTTAACGACCGGGTCGTGACACCGACGTCCGGGCCTGATCCAGACGTTCTCGGCATTGCTCGTGGTCTCTAAAAGTCTGTCAGTCAAAAGATATCTTTATTATTAAGTCCAAAAATATACAATATGTTTGATCAATATGTATTTGAGAGCACACTGCAGCCGCCAGCTCAAAGTAAGATCAATATGTATTAATTCAAACAATATCCAACAAATTATGTTTGTGAGTGTGCAGAAATATTTGACACCGATTTGGTGGGATCTACGTGTATATATATATATAAGAACACTTTGTGAGAGTTTATCCCGAGCATAAACAGTCAGATAGAGAATATCATACGGTGAAGCTAGCAGTATCGCCTAGGAACATAGCTCCTCAAATTTAGACGAATGTATCATGGTTCCATCTAAATGTTAAGAATTATATCATCAGTAGTATTTGTTAAATAGTACCCCGGGAATTGATTCACAATGAGGAAGCGTTAATACAGTCAATCTGATTTCTTGTAAAAACGTCAAAATGGCCCACATTTGTATTGCACTGCAGAAAAATAGCAATCGCTGGCATGAGATAATGTCAATTTATCACGACATGCAGCTCTGGCACTATCCATTATGAATAATTTTGCCTCCGGGTTTTATAACAAAAACATTTCGCTGGAATTGCTGGATGTCCTGACATATGACACAGAGCTTGATCGGAATCAAATGGATGTTATGAAGCAATTGCCCTCAAATATCATATCTAAACAAAACACGTGAGGCTGTAGAATTGTACAATTCCGAGGAAATCCAGGAACCAGGAATTGGCGCAATACCGAGACGTTCATCGGAGGTGCAGTGGTCCATCCATTGCCTGTCAGACAGAAAAACTAACTGCGGGTTATTATAATGAGTGAGTGAGTTCAGATTTACGCCGCCCTCAGCAATAGCCCAGCTATATGGCGGCGGTTATTATACTGAATATACCATGACCACGTATCCAAGATAGATCGCATAATGGCAGATATGTAATGTTTGTATTTTTTGCAGAAAACGTCCACCTCAAACGGGACGGTCTGGTAGCCACCCAAAACCTCAGCCTACACTGACTGCACCAGCTCTGGTCCAACCGGCCGTAAGATCAGTGTAATTGTGCTAATGGAAGAGTAAAACACAACTAATTCAATCAAACGCCTCAAATAAAGCGGATATTATTCTTGTTGTAGAATGACTCGTACGTATGGTTAGTAATAGAGCGCATTGTAGCACATGTGTGGGTTGAAACGAGTACACGCATTTGTTTAGTTATAGAAACCTTGAGAGAGAAACATATCATTCAGATTATGATTCAGAGTATCAAATACCTTTCATTTCTTTCAACTATGACACCTTCTGAAAGTAGTGTATTTGTTATACCTGAATATTCGGTGATGTTTTATATGTAATATTCTTGCTATCAATAACACTTGTCGAGATATCGGCCAAGGCCAATAAACTCTATGTGATCAGCCTGCCACTGTCCACACATCCAAGTACTACTCGAGGCCGATAGTGCTTGACTGGACAAAGTCGCTACGTACGGGAACATCGTCTCGTCATAAACTGTAGAAGGTTGATTGCTGCACCCCTCCTAGTCCACAACGTTAATACAGTATCCTTAACGTTAAAAAACAGCTGTTTCATCGCGATTTTGTGTGGTGAAAAAACATCCAATCACATAAAAGCGTGTCCAACCTTGAGGCCACGTTATCACAACTCGAGGGCCAATGCATCACATATGCCTGACGTTTTAAGACCCATCTAAAGATGTCGATTTGTCACACAGCCAACAAGGCACGACCGTGTTCTGACAAAGATCAATATTGGCAAGAACAGTGCAAGAAACTTGAACACACATTTGTCAACAAGTCTTTCAATAACTCAACATTTTTAGTTTCGATAATGGACCTACTTTGTTATTATAATGTATAAGCAATTCGGGAGGTGTCAATTTATGAACACTATATTCCTCAGAATGAAAACTCTTGTGATGTGTGTGAAGGGAGAGAACTTGTGGCGTGCTTGTATGTACCGTGTTGGCGGTTTCAGTGACAGGAAATCGACACGGGATGTCTTTATCACTTTGTGAGATTGACACTGTCACTCGACAGAGGGAAATGTTGCAATAGAACACCTCCACTTCCATGTTATTGCACATTAGGAGGTCACTAACGCTTGGTTAGAAACTACTCTTAAGTTTAATCATGCCGAGGAAGCATTGATCTAGTGGTAGTAAACCAGACCTCACGACAAGATTAGCTGAGTCTCCATTGCCCTGGGAAAGTGTTGGTTTCAAGTCGAACTTCGGTTTGAACAGACATATGCTTTCTATACACGGAAAGTGTAATCACATTGAAGGTTGTTAACATACCAAATGCGAGTTGCCCAAGTATCCGATTTCTGCAGTCAGCGTGAACTGCTCGCACTCAAAGTCACAGCATTACCTATGTCCTGATTCAAACCTTATCAGGAAATAATAAGTTGCTTCTGTAACTGTTATTCTGTTGAGCAGACATGTACAGTATTTTCTGTGCCCTCTGAAAGCAAACGGCAGTGATACGTAGTTGAAGACATGATACCATGTCGTCAATTTGTGGAAGTACATGTAGGTGATGTAGAACTTCAAGGTTTATAGGTTTTAGATTAAGGTTTTCACAGATACAAACCATCATTGATATTTAGAATACATTCGATACAGTTAACACTGGAATGAGAATCCCAATCCTGTCATTCCACGAGGATTCAATCTGTATACATACATAACTAACATGGCCAGATATGAATCTCAGTGACCTGTCATCGCACCTTCAGCCAACGAGGAGAACCGAACTGGATCTTACGCATGAGGGTCTAACACTTAAACCACTGAGCTAATCTACCCATTCCTGGTTGTGGGCAGAAAACAAGTACCTTTGTGTATTTGCCGTACCTGTTTGTGAAGTAACTGCTTAATGCCTTTATACATCAACAAGAGACCCTGTGGTGAGGTTTAAGGATGAACTATACACTGGCAAGTCACGTACAATTACACCAACTAGGTTATCAGAACAAGCATTTTGAAGTCAAACATGAAGAAGAGTTTTTCATTTTGAACTCCTTGAACAAAACATCATGATATATGACGGTGTGTGATGGAGAGTTTAGATGTCTACGACTGTGGTGAAGCTGACGAGGACAGACCTGGAAGGTTTATCCAGTAGAGCAGGACTGCAGCGTCTTAGACCAAAGTGACAACCCTTGGAACCTTATATGTGTTCTGGACTATTGGAAAAGACGCATAAAGTTCAAATATATTATAGTTCCAATTGTACTACAATGTAATGAACTTCATTGTGCGCATACACCCACAGCCGCTCTTTAAATGTAACATTTGTCAAAGCAGCCTTATCCGTGTGAGGTCACACCGGCGTACCCAATTAGTCAAAATATATTCTATCTTCGGTCTTTGGAATCGTACAAAATATCGATCAATAGGTTTTACATTCTCAATATAGTTCTGAAGTTCGACTTTATATTTCTTATACGTATAGCATAACTTTGCTATGGTAGGTGTACCATAGTGCCAAAGGTCATACGGCACATGATGTCAGTCAAACGTCGGCACATTCTAAGCGCACGTTCTATTTGACAGGGAAGAGTTCGATATGTATGCTGGAAATTTCCAGGCGCCTAAAATTTAATCTAAAAAGCATCAACCGTATTCATTATTATGGAATGGCATCAAACTGTGTATCTCCCGGTGAAGAGTGTTTCACATGTTCAACTAGAACCAAGTGGAAGTTTATTTCGGAGACCAGTTCCCACCTTACATGATCAATATCTCGATGAGACGTATTGCTTGTTCATACACAAACGATTAATGAAGTCAAGTAAACCGCAACATCAATCAATGTGCACAACATCAGCAGACAAACCCGTTCCAGTATAGGGTGTATGTAGGCGACACGTCTCTTTGTTCTAATACTTGATATTTTAATTTACATTCTGTGATTCTACACAGCAGCCGAACTTCACTATAAAAGGAATATTCATGAAGCTACGAAAGTGTAAAATTACCTCTTTTATTTTGTTTAGTAGCTATTCGGGGCAACTAATTGGGTTTACGTCTTCCCACAGCGTCTTTGTTTGAACTATCATTAGTTACCTGTGATAATGACTAGGGGTTGCATTAACAGCGGTATAAAGCTGGGTTGTTTGTTATCTTTATTTCTGGTCACAGTACATCAGCCGCCTTACGACATTAAACAGATAAGCTGTTGTGTTTCAGACTTTCGGGTACAAATTGGGTGTTGAAGGGGAAATAAACATACGAAATACGATAGCCATGTCCATCTCCCCTTGCTAAATGCTATATTGTTCACATTTGAATGCGTGAGTTAAATTAAACGCAACATGGACAATGTGTCATTTTGTGACGAAAACAGTTGATTGATTTGATAAATGCATTTTCAAAACCAAACAAGCAAGTAGGCATGAAAGCATCTCACTATGCCAAACAGTACAATGATAACCATTACTGGCATCGCCAGCTACTAAAGGTAGAGCACCATATTAGGATGGGCCATGTGGATTTCTGGGACCAGCATGGATCTCAGCTAATTTACATCATCTCTTTCGGTGTTGGCGATTATGGACAAATTGAACCACACACTCAAGGAACAGATATTCTTATAGATCTTACATGTCCTGTTTGACGGTATCGCATTTTAGACTGGGTCAAATGAGTAGTTTTCATACTCAGTGAAACTCTCGTCTCTGTCTTCCATTTAGAGGTTTCTGTTCATAATTATGGTTCCGGAATCGCTAAGTTGATTCCGTTTTCGAAAATGTTAACTTTCAATTAGGTATTACCGCGACTGGATTATTTACAGGTCGACATGTTTGTTCGGAAAATGGATACTAGGGATATTTCTGACTGATAATGACAACGCTTTGGTATGTATGGATAAATATGAAATAACAGCAACTTGGAATGTTTACAAATAAAGAGTGTGTCAGGCAGCCATCCACCATGCATGTCTTTGGTTTTATAATATCAATAAATAGTCTACGATACAGAAGTGCAGTGTCAGACAAGATTCGGTTGTAACTACCTGTGGGTATTATCTGATCACTGACTGTCTGTGTGACAACCCCTTATATGATTGTATATGGATGTAGAATTTGATTATTAAATTCACAAAGCGCTATGTATTACGTTCCAACGCGTCAGTATTCATCTCATGACAGATATAGAATATTGTAGCTGCACTATTTTATTAAATATCAAATACATTTTTTGCAGATATGTGAGCTTCGTGTGAGCCATGTATGAATAAACAGTGCATGTATGTTTGTAACTCACCAAGGCTTGCTGAATATACGTTATGGTTACATATACCACCCTGTAACAGTGCCACGGGGCTAGAGAATACTGTGGTATTAAAAAACATTACATACTAGTCACGTATATTTGCCCTCTTTATACTCTAATAATTCACATGCAATGGGAAAATGGGCCTATTTATCTGTAGTTTTAAAAAATAAATTTCAATTAACATAAGAACAATATATGATGCTGATGATTGATGTTTACCGTGGGAATCCCAGGCATTTGATCTTTCCAGCACATTATACTCAATCATTCCTCGTTTATTGCAGATCCTTTGAACTGTGAGGGAATGGCTTTTTACAACCGTGTTCAAACCACGTTCCCAGAGTGCGGTAAGCACAGTATGACTGGAGTCCCACACTGACTGTAATATCAGATCTGTGACGCAGAAACAAGTGCATCCTAATCAATAACACCTACGGGGTCACAAAAGCCCCATCCTTGTCTCCATAAACGGCCTGCTTCTTTCGCAGGGAAATTGAAACCTCTCGACTTCATCCATGTGATCGATCTCTGGACTTTACGAGATACTAAGACCACTAGAGCGAAAACAGGGCGCGTAATTCTGCCCTTTAGTGCTTTTATTACTGGCAACCGGCTAATATGTCACATTCCAAGTTGGTACAAAGCATTCGGGTTGCGAACCCGTGGTCTTGTGAGGTCTAAGATCTACACGATTTAGACGTGCCGTACTGGGGATATACCATTAGACAGCTGAAAGCACTTAGCTATAAGGCTAATGTGCCAGTCGTCACATTACTCTGCAAATCCTCTGTTGCTAGACGCTGTCTTGTCAATTGGATTAAATCAGCATTGAATCAGAATGCCAATCTTCGCGAGTTGATGAGGCTAATCTTTCCTTAATGTCATTGCTTGTCGCGTCTTCATGTTATTGGAGTTTACATATGACTGTTATAACATACTTTGAATCATTCAAAGTTGGTAATTAAATACAGAAATATAATAGCTATTCATCTTCGTTTCACTAATAAGGTTTTCATATTCGTTACCTTGGATTGTAACTCAGATGAAGGATTGATGCTGGGTAAAAGTTGATCCAGTGATCAGTGGATGCGAACTGTTGTCAGATCTTACTGTTCCGTCACAACAAGATGTACATAGACGTCACACGTTTAAGGCGGTCATGGAGATCAGTTTAAAGATCAACTTTTCATCCAAAATATTGTGAGGGTACATTACAAAAAATTATAAATAATCCAGAGCTAATTCCCAAAGAGCTAACTCACATTGCAAACACGTCTACTGATATGGCGCTTATCACTGAATATGTGTTTACACCATTATATACACTTGGACAAAAGTATCGCAACACCAGAATCAATTGCCAAAATATAAAATATTATTTCACAGACAGATGCACGGTTTATAGATATTATGATATTGTTGATGTATATGGCTCACCCTACATGATCACAATGGATGGTCGCGCTGCAGCTGCAAGTTTGCGCCATTCATCATTACAACGTATTATCACATCAAATGTAAAGCACTGGAGCAGCCACGACTGATGAACTGTGTCCCACTCAGTTGTCAAATGCTAAACGATGGCAGATAGTTGGCATGAGAAATGCCGGAATGTCTTTGAGACAGGTTGCTATCCAAGCTGGTCATCATCCGTTCACAATCAGAAGGTTGGTACGAAAACACCAGCAAACAGCAGATGTAAGGGACAGGTAACGCTCAGTTAGACCCCGGTGCACATCTGCAAGAGAAGACGCAGTTCTGATGAGACATGTACGCCGTAATCCATTTGCTACAAGTACGGTGTTGAAAAGGGACTGGTTACCCAATCGGCAATTCAGTCGCATGGTATTCATTCCAAATCAAAGAGGAGAAAGGTTTTGTTGGAAAAAGTCAAAAACGTATTGTAGATTTTTATTAGATAAGTTAAATGTGGTGCACACATATGCGCTTTTTGTCATACATTGAATTTTCATGTTTGAGAAAAGGCATTGGACGTTTATGTGTATGTACGTGTTTGTTGAATCTCAGCTCTGGTTGAAAGATATTTTTGTTACATCCAAAAAACACCAATTTACCTATGTTACAGGAATATTAAAATTTAAAGTGCCACTTTTGCTCTTTGTTATCTATGTATTATACACACGCACACGTACACGCACACTCACATATACACAAACATACTGTAAGGACAGAGGTACAGATGTTCCTCTTATTTATTGTGTTAATCACATGCATGAGTGACCTGACCCAATTACTTTAATAGACCGTACGGATTTACCTCCCTTGAAAATGCTCTAATTATTTTATCCATGCTTTATTAATTACCACAAATTACCGCCCTTGAAATGGTCACAATTCTTGCGTATGTTTCCCACAGGACGGTCAGAAACCGGTTGGAAGCAGCAGGATATCGTGCTAGAAGACCAATAACACAATCCCTGTTAATTTATAACAGATGGACACGAAGCCGCACGTTAAGCTTGGTGTAGAGCACGTCGTGGCTGGAATCTGGCATCCTGCAGAAAGGTTCACTGGTCTGATGAAAGTCGTTTTCTTCTGTACATGGTCGATGGCAGAGCACGTGTATGGCGTCGTAGAAGCACGGCATATGCACAGAGGAACATTCTGGAGCAGGTTCCATTTGGTGGCGGGTCGATTATGGTGTGGGGTTGTCTGTCTTACGACTTGTTACTGTGAGGGGTAATCTTACTGGCCAAAGATATCAGAGGGAGATCTTGGAGAGGGTTGTTGTGCCACAGGTTGACAATCACCCTATTTTCAAAGGCCAGTGTACATGGATGACATGGCTAGGCCCCACAGAAGTCGGACTGTGGTGGATTACTTACGCCAGGAAGCAATCACAACGTTGCCATGGCCAGCACGAAGTCCAGATCTCAATCTAATTGAGCATGTTTGGGCCATTTTAGGACGCCGTGTGCGTGTGAGGGTTCCACCAGTACAGAATATTGCCGACTTGCTCTCCACCAGGGGTGGACTAGACTACCTCGAAGACAGATACAGAGTCTGGTGCACTGTGTGAGAGAGCGTCTTCAATCGGTCATCCTGGCGGGGGTTGGATACACTCGATACTGTAATTATGACCTGCTTTGGTAAATTTCTTTCGTGACCTAGGATGACATAAGCATTACACGTGTGGGAATCTATGTACTGTCTTACTAACACCATACTTTCCCAGTATAAGTTTTACCTCAATTTACACCAGTAAATTGTAACAGTAATTAAATCATTGAAGTGAAACTCAATTGGGCATTAATGTGGTCATTTTCTATTCAAATACACACTCTTTTCACAATCGGCACCATTTCCATCAATTGGCAGTAATGTGTTTCCATACTATGCAGTGACATGTCATTGCTCATAAAAAAAACAAGGTGTTGCAATACTTTTTTCCAGGTGTATAATGTATACAATTGTATTAAATGGGGCTTTGGAGTAAATTTGGATAAGTCAAATGTAGTAACATTTAGAAATGGTGGCCTATTAAAAAGGGCAGAGCGGTGGTACAGAATTGAAGTGTGTTTCGTATTATAAATATTTAGGACTCAAATTTTCCCCACGATTGATTTGGTCCAGGGCGTGTGAAACTCTGACTATTCAGGCCAAGAAGGCGCTGTTTCCTGTTTACAGATTAATGACATATTTCCCCTCGTTACCATTTCATTCTGTAACTAAAATATTTGATTCTAAAGTTTCTCCAATTCTCTTATACGGCTCATACATTATACGGGGCCATCCATTCAGGCAGTCAACAGAAAAGGTTCAAACTGATTTTTGAAAGAAGTGTCTTGGGGTCTCCAGAAGAACATCAAGCAATGCAATTCTTGGTGATACAGGCAGAGGTTATTTGTGTGTGAATTATTATAGTCGTTGTATTTGATACCGGTGCAGACTTATTCTAATGAATAGATCAAGGAATCCGAGGGCTAGTTATGAAATGCTGAAACATTTTGATGAACAGGATAAAATATGTTGGGTTTCTCGCATTCGAATATTATTTTTTCAAACTGGCTTCAAATTGGCATTGTAAGATCTCAGGGTCATCATTTCGAAAACACTACATTGGTTTTAAATCTGTTTTGGATGTTGAAAAGTATATTCTTGAATTGTTTCCGAAAAAGACATGTTGAGAGTATATTGTACGTTTCGCTGTGTATCTTATAAATTGAAAGTTCAGTTAGATAGATTTAAATGTTATGATAACCCAAATGCGGTACTATGTACCAAATGTTTCCTGGGCTGTATTGAAGACGAATTTAACTTTTTTTAGATTTGCCCTTACAATAAGATAAGCAGACAACAGTTTTTACCTGAATATTATTATAAGAATCCGTCTGCTTCAAAAATGTATTACTGTTAGCATCCACTGACACAAAACTTATCAAATCTTTGTCGTTGCATTTGAAAAGAAACTTGCCAATTTGATATTATTTGTGAATGAATGATATACCGGTATGTGCACTGTGTGCAGTTAGTAAGCATTAGTAATACGGGTCACGTATAAAACAACATCTACTGCACTGTCATTACTCTCATGTAACTCTGACCAGCAATGGTTAAAAGTGAATATTGTATAGAAACCCTGTTTTCATCATACCACACACAACAAAGAACGCCTTTTTAATCAATAGGCCGAGATGCAGGTGGATGAAGACAATTAATTAACATTTTCCCATGGGACCAACAACTTTGACAAAATGGCGACAAAGAATTTAATCTGTGTAAGTGTTGTAGTGATTTAATACTAAGCTGATATACTGAAAGCCATTAAAAATGCAATTTGACATTCATACTTTCTTTACTCACACTAATT
>VKKT01001823.1:72795-83085 GCA_008038995.1 Haliotis laevigata | reverse complement strand
CCTATTCATAAAAAGGGAGATCGAGATTCAGTTTCAAATTATAGAGGAATTACTATTCTCAGTGTATTTAGTAAACTTTATATTGCAGTGATTAAACGAGTTAAATTTAGTTGTGAAGCTTATGCTAAAATATCCGAGGCACAGGCAGGATTTAGAACAGGATACTCAACCGTCGACAACATCTTTATTCATCATTCTATTACTCAGAGAATTCTACCGAAAAAGGGCAAGTTGTATGCTTTCTTCGTCGACGTCTCGAAAGCATTTGATTTGGTAAATATTAGATCGAAATTATGGTTACTAGTAATTTTTTCAACAAAACGGATTAACACCCAAGATGCTTGGTTGCATCAAATCCATCTAATGTTGTGCTAAATCTTGCGTTATAGTCAATAATTCTTTTTCACAGTTGGTCGACTGTAATATTGGAGTTCGTCAAGGATGTGTCTTGAGTTCTTTCTTGTTCTCCATTTTTATGAACGATTTAGCTGATAGTATTGAATCTTTGTGTTGTCCGGGCATCCAGAATAAATTAAATTGTTTCTCCCTCTATTTGCTGATGATATCATTCTATTCTCTGACACCATCTATGGGCTACAAAAACGTATTAATGTCCTTGAACCGCATTGCAAGAAATATAAGCTATATGTCAACTTAGATAATCCAAAATTGTTGTGTTTAGAAATGGTAGCATCCTCACTAAGCACGAAAATTGGTATCTAGGAGGTCAATTAATTGAGTGCGAATCGTCATATAGATATTTGGAAATAGTATTACACAAACATTGTCATGGCATAAACATTTTGGGAGCTCTATTTTGCAATCCAAAAAGGCCTTGTTTGGTATTTGGAAAGTTTATCAAACTTTGAACACATGAAATGTGATGTCTTCTTCAGATTTTTTTACGCTAAAGTATTGCCTATTTTGCTTTGGTGCTGAAGTATGGGGTCTAGACTGTGATTGTAATTCATCCATTGAAACAGTGCATACCTTAGCTTGTAAATACTTACTCTTTGTTAAACTATATACCCCTAACCACGTTGTACGTGGCGAATTCGGGAGATACCCTACGTATATCTTTGCGTACAAACGCTGTATTATGTATTGGTAAAAACTGTTAAATATGCCTTCTGTACGTTTCCCTAAGAAATGTTACAATTTATTACTGTTAGATGCTTCAAATGGTAAAATTAACTGGACATCGACATTAAAAAACTTCTTGTATACAATGGGTTTTGGATACGTATGGGAAAATCAATTTATTCCTGATTGAAACCTTTTTATTTCTGAATTCATATCTAGAGCCCAAAACATATATTTACAGGAATGGCATTCATCACTGTCTAATGGCTCAAAAACTTACCTATATTCTCAATTCAAATTTAGTTTTGGTGTTGAGTCATATCTCCATTGCATAACTATCAAGAAATTTCGTATTGCCTTAGGGAGGTTCAGGTGTAGTTCACACCAAATGAATATAGAAACTGGTAGATGTATAAATATACCAAAAAAGCTTAAGATTGTGTGAAATGTGTTCCTGTAACTATGTAGAAAATGAGTACCACTTCTTATTGAGATGTACTGCCTAAGATGATCTACGTAAACGTTTTATCCCTGTTGATGTTGTAATGCTACTCCTCTGGTTTGAATCAATCATGCCTTGTTTATCTTCTATGCTAACAATCGTCGTCGTTACAGCTTGAAGGCTGCCAATGTATAACGCTGGGACGATGGCCTACATTCACATGAATAAAGAAAGATATGAGATATGAGATTTTTTGTAGTATGGAACTCAACACGTACAAACTAAGTATCTGCAATATATATCTTATGACTTTTATCTGTTTACTTGTTGAACCAGATGCAGAACGCACCCAGATGCACCCTTGCCGCTTACCACTGAAGATCACAGTGTCCTATTCTGATTTACATCTTGAAGCTAGAAACCATTCAAGATTAGTGAAGGATGTTCTGAAAGAAGGTCAAGGTTGCGCCGAGTGGCTGCACCATTCACAGGCTCTGAAGAAAATCTGATATTTTCATAAGTTATGCACTTCTTACAAGATTGAAGCTAGTTTCACTGGAGTCTCACACCTCAAGGGAACTTTTGAACAGTTTGTCAAGTATCTGGATCATCTACATGTCTAATTACTGGATTTACACCCAACATACAGAGTATACTACATTTCAGAAGGTGAGATTTTATCCTCAGTTGTGTACATGGATTGATTCAAGCCTTTGGTGTGTCTAATCTCCAAACAATGGATTAACCAGCGAGCACTCTGGGTCCCGTTGTGAAGACAATGGTTCATCTCTGGAGTACGGCTTGCATTCTTTTGTGCTCTCTACTTGTATGTGTATATGTAACAATAGGACCAATCACTTACCTACTTTCAGAGTTAAAGGCACTATGTGAGACTGCCACCAAAAGGGTACCTGAACGTGTTTATAATAGCTTAAAAGAGTTTAACATTTGTGGTGTTTTACAAACACAGAGAGGCTGAAGAGGGGGTATTCGTCAACTGTTTCCACAAATGAACATTTCTACAATTCAAAACGGTATTGTGTCCTTTAAGACTGGTTTGATCAATGCCAGATCTGCAAAGACCCATACTCAAATTGTAGATAAAGCACAATCCTTGAATGATCTAGTATGTGATCACAATTTGGATGTGCTAGCAATCACAGAGACATTGCTTCGCTCTGACAGCTCTGACTATATACCCATTTGAAGGATAACTCCTCTCGGGTACAAAGTTGTACATGATGTCAGAACAGGAAGACGTGGTGGAGGCTGTGCGATTGTTTACAGAGACACAATCAAGCGCTAAGTGGTCAATCATCTCACTGTGACTTCCTTTGAAGCGCTCTCTACAAAATTAAACATCTGCAATGAACCGTCAACTTTAGTGACGTTTACAGACCACCAAAGTCAAATCTGATAAGCACATTGTACACAAAATTTAAAGACTTGACCGACAAGTTGAACAACCAGGACGGAAAGTTAATCAATTGTGGAGATTTCAACATTCACACTGACAAAACAAATGACAACATTGCTAAACAACTGAACTTCCTGCTGAAATCCAAACATCTGGTCCAGCACGTCATCCACCCAACTTACAAGAATGGACACACATTGGACTTATTGATTACAAGGGCCAATGAAACAAATGTTTATGATTTTATCTATGACCATTCTGTTCATTCCGACCATGTTGGTTTACTCTGCTCAACAAATCTTCACAATCCCCAACGATCAAGTGCCGAAAATGGAGGATATCGATATTGATTCCTTCACAGCCGATGTTAAGTCATCACTCGATTCAGTAACGTCAGATTCATTGCCGGATGCAGTTAACACCTACAACCAAGCTCTCGGTGACACACTGGATAAGCATGATCCACAAACAACAAAGGCAGCAACTATGCACAAACAAAGTGCCTGGCACAATGGCGACATTAGATACGCCAAGCAAAAGCGACGGAAACTGGAGAGGAAAATGAGGAAAACACGGCTGACCATGGATCGTCAGATACATACTGAACAACGCAACAAAGTGAACAGACTAATTGCAGATGCAAAGAGAAATGACTTCACATCCAAATTGAATGAGGCAAAAAATCAAAAATAAGTTTTCCAGGTTCCAAACCAGTTGCTCTTCAAGAACAAACAACGAGCACTTCCTTCYCATTCATCAACTGAGAAGTTAGCATCTTCCTTCATAAGTTTATTCACGGACAAGATTCTCAACATCAGAAACACCTTGAGTACATCTCGCGACGAATGTGCGCTCAGTGCAGCTCGTGAGGAGACAGTCATATCTGTACATACTCACTTGAAATGCTTTGCACCAACTACTGAGAAAGAGATCAGTACATTAATTGCACAAAGTCCAACTAAATCGTGTTCTCTCGATCCTTATCCAACATGTTCTTATTGAAAACAGCCCACAGGATGTCATTCCAACTATTACATCCATAGTGAACCAGTCACTAAGTCAATGCCAGGTATCATCGTCACTGAAGGAAGCACCAATAACACCTCTTTTAAAGAAGCCAACATTGGAACCAAATGTCTTTAAGAACTATAGTCGAGTTTCAAATCTGCCATTAATTTCCAAACTGATAGATCGTGTTGTCCCAAACCAACTTGAACAACACCTCCGGGACAACAATCTTGGTGATATCATGCAGTCAGCATACAAAATAGGTCACAGCGAAGAAACAGCTTTGCTGCGTGTGCAGAATGACCTTCTGCATGCTGTTGATTCCAAGGGAGCGGTAATTCTAGTCCTCTTGGATCTATCAACGGCTTTTGACACAATAGACCATTCCACTCCCTTGGAAACTCTACAGTTACGTCTTGGAGTCACTGGCGATGCGTTATCATGGTTTCAATCGTAGCTCACAGGACACAAGCAATCAGTTATCATCGATGGGGTAAGGTCTGAGAGCAGAGAATTAAGGTTTGGAGTGCCACAAGCCTCAGTCCTATGCCCAATCTTGTTCACTGTTTATACCATACCAGTTAGTGATATAGACCGAGCCCACAGTCTCAGTTATGATCTATATACTGATGACACTCAGCAATATCTCGGATTCAAGCCAATAACTGCATCTTCTGTACAGAATACCCTGCAGACAATAACAAATTGCATAGTTGAGATCAAATRTTGGATGAACAGTAATGTTCTGAAATTGAACGATGGCAAAACTGAGATTCTCATCATCAGCTCCAAACAGACAAAATCGAAGTTCAAGGTGCCTGGAGTTCAAATTGGAGACACGTTTGTTCAACCAGAAAGCCATGCTCGAAATTAAGGTGTCGTCTTTGACTCAGCGTTAAGCATGGAAAATCACGTCAGTAACATCTGCAAATCTGCTTATTACCACCTAAAGAACATCAGACAGATTAGCAGGTACATGGACACACCATCAGTAAAATGCCTAACCTATGCATTTGTGACATCACGTCTGGACTACTCTATGGAATACAGGAGCAGTACATGCACAGGATACAGCGTGTTCAAAACACAGCTGCCATGCTCATAACACGCACACCTATGTATGTGCACATAACACCAGTCCTGAGAGACTTACACTGGCTCCCTAAATAGTTGTATTCAAACTTCTTGTGTTTTGTTTGTGGGCTTGCTCCATTCTATCTCCAGGAACTAGTCAATCTTCACAAGCCTGGAAGGTCACTCAGATCAGCTAGTCAGCATTGCTTAGATGTTCCATTTGTCCGAACCACAACATACGGGGACAAAACATTTAGCAGAGCGGGTGCTGTGCTCTGGAATGGGTACCTGAAAATGTCAGAAAATCGGAAAATATCAACAGTTTCCGACCTTGTCTCAAAACCATTCTCTTCAAATGAGCATTCGACTAAGTGCACATGAGCAGGACTCTGGATATGTAGCGCTATACAAATGTGTAATTTGATTTGATTTGATTTGAAACGTTCTGTTTTTCTTTACGACGATCATCTTTCCTTGATGACATTTCGGGCTTATACATAGTAGATCATATTATACCAACTTGAATGATAATGACCCCAAAATCCTGGGACTCTCTACCTTAAATTCCATCACGCGTTCAGTCTGACACAACTCTGTCGGTTAAGTTTAATTCCGTGTTTAGGGACAGTCTGTCCTATATCACAGTGACAAAAAACGTTTTTTCTTGAACAACAGATCTAGTCATAAATTTGACATTTTTCCTGCAGTACATCCAACAAGACGACTGGAATTCTATCCTAGATCAAACTGGCGTTACTCTCTCTATGGAATACGTTTTCAAAGCGTGTCATTCTCGTAAAATAACTTTTCTGATTTAGATGTGAAACCAGTCAGAAGAATGTTTCATCTGAGTTGAATTTTATTGTCAGGCAAGACAGCGTTGACATAATTACATGAGTGGATGATCATGATATGACATGTGACAAAGAATGTGTCAAGAATGTGTGTATCAGTAAAATAAAATGGCATATTGTCCATTAAGGAAAACAACATGATACGAATGTATGGGATTAAAACATACAATATTTTTTTCACGACACTAATACAAGAAACATTAGAACCGTAATCATCTCCTTCTTCTACCGTCATTGGTTATACATCATGCTTCACATCTACAAAGAGAAATCAAATTATCAATGAGAGATGCGAGTCCTCACCACAATACACGTTAAATGTTAGTCCCGGGCGTTAAATACCAAACTTGGCATTTCAAGTCATACCCTATGAAAAATATCCAGACTGATAATTCTTGGTACACATGTGTATTTTGAATAGTAATCCTTCCAAAAACATTATCCTCGTTACTATGCATACATAGTGAGAAAGCCACATTAACTCGGTGCGTCTAGTGGCTGCAAGAGTTACATGCTCCCCCAGGGAGTTGAGATTGATAATACGAAGTGCCGCTGCGACTGACATCCTATTATCGAGGGAAAAAAACAAAGCGCCTGTGAGCAGCCTAGCTGGAACTCAGCGCTATATATATAGATTATAATAATAATAACATCGATCAGATAAAGTAACCCTTGGTGTTAGGTATCAAGTACCATTATCATTGTCATAGTTGAGAAGAAGAATACTCCCTTCACTCAGGTACCAAGGAATATTATCCTAGTAATACATCAGGAACGTTATCTTTGCACTCATGTATCAAGATGCTGTTTTCTTGTTATCCTTCAGGATTAAGAAACATAAGCATTAGGTCGCGATATATGAAAGGAATTATACTGTTTGCAATTACACTATTTAATAAAAGCATTAAAGATAAATATAAAAATATTAAAATGTTCTTATAAGTTATCTTAAACTTTATTATAGTTATCGGGTTGTACGTAGATTCAACATATTGAAAAATATACAAACATATCTAAATATATTAGATCAGCAGTCTAAGGCTTTGGCATGTGCTGTCCAGATCCACATATGATCTGGTTCGTCATAATTGGGTTTGTTGATCTGTCAGCAGAATTTCCCGCCCCGTGATTGTTCATGAAGGTTGACTACGTCTTTAGTCTGTATCAGTTCAGACCTGCCTCCCACATCAAACTCAAACACTGTAGAAGAAGGGAGAACAAAACGCACTCATAATACACCGACTTCAAAATGAACCTATGCATTATATGACTTCACAGTGACGCGTTATGTTTTTAAATTGAAAACAGTAAAATGTGGTGATCAGTCCCTGAATAATGTACACAGGGGGGCACTTACTATAAATATTGATGTTAAAACCATTTCCACATCAATTCCCAGTATGATCAATGCGTAAAAAAGAAATAAAGTGAAAAAAAATAAAGGATCAATATATACACCACTAGCAAATTAAATTTCCATTTTAATTTCCCTACTCACCTCATCTCTCTTCTCTATTATTTGATACAGTTAGGTTCATATGAAGTATGTATGGCTCTTTTTTGTCGTGCATCATTATTGATTGCAGTAAAAGCAATATGAAGGTGGCAAACATCTCCTTTCAATACTTCAAATTGCTTTATCATTCACATTACGTCTAAATATTTTAAATAGAGGCTTAGGATCACTTAACACAGAGGTAACCTTATAAATAAAGAGGAATTCGTACAATTGTTCGAACCTTACATTTACGATAGTGCTGACAGTGTTCTAACCTTTAAGCGAGTTATATTTCACACACGGACAGTCATCATATGTTTTCAATAGGAAAAACACATGACATAAATGGTTGATGATCTAAAGATTTAGCTTTCACTGACGGCCTTCATTGACTTACAGTAAGTGTTTAATGGGATGGAAACTGTTGTATTCATTGTGTAACAATGTTTTAAGTGTACCACATTATAGACACATTCAGTAATCGCCTAGAGTGCTTTAAGCTTGTGCTAGATTAAGACATCGATGAAGAAAAATCTGGAAAGTACTACAGACTGCTGATCTCAGGGTCTACTGCCACTGAGAATATTGGAGAAATTCCCGAATCTTCTTACATATATAAAGGACTGTTGAGGCTTTGCCCATGATCAAAAGGGCTAGGAATATGTCCATATTTTTCTCAGTCACAATATTTGTAGACGTTCATCCTTAACGCATTATGTTCTGATATATCATAATCGTATGTTTTTGCCTAAATCACAGTGTTTCGAGACTTTCTACACCTGGTTAGAATTTCCATTGTTCCTCAGATCATAATTTCCTAACACAGAAAACTTATTCCGTGATTCAAGTGGCATTTGCCACTAACCTACGGGACTCTTCCCTAGACATAATTGTATCTCTGTCTACGTCTTCATAGATATCTTAATACTTATGTGAATTCTATGGTTATAACATTTAGGAAAGAAAGATGATCCCCAAGGGCACCAAGTGTCCTCCAGTCCATCCCCATCAGTTCGCTTTTGTAAATTCTTGTAATTTTGTTGTTTTGTAATTCGATAGGTTACACATACGGCAATCACAGGAAAATATATGTACTCGTTTCTAGAAAGAAAGCCGCCTTGAAAACATGAAATCAGCATTCATTTGAATCAATGTCCACCAAGACCCTAGAAGGTTTTGTCCTCTTTACTGTGAAATCATACTGATATATGTTCGCACAGACAGTTCCGGGACTATTTGACGAGGAACAACGTTGATTACATAGGATAAATATATATGACTGCACATACGCCGTGCTTAAGTGTACATATGTTCAAACCAGAGGCTATACTGACAAAACGAATCGATAGAATGAAGAAAATACTAATATAAGAAAGCCATCAAGAGGTAGTCTAGACGAATGCTTGGATATTGATCTTGGTTTCAAATCATATCTGCACTGACTTACCTTTTGGAGTGATGTCAGATCTTCGAGCATTTGTGAGATGCTTTAATTGTTTGCCTCGTCTTAAGATCGTTGGGTATCAATACTTACAGACATATTGTAAGGACTCAGACCTGTGGCGTGATTCCAGGCTATAGCGACCTGCGAAGATCCGGCTTAGAGTTGGTCTTCGGTAACTCATGCTTGTCATAAGAGGCGACTAACTATAGCAGATAAACGGCATGGTGAACGTTAGATGTCATGACATTAAGTACACCTCAGCGCAATTGGGAACCAATGACATGTGTCAACCAAATCACCGAGCCTGACCACCCGATCCCGTTAGTCGCCTTTTACGACAAGCATAGTCGCCTTTTATGACAAGAATGGTTTGCTAAATACCTATTCTACCCCGGATCTTCACGTGTCCACTCTAAGCAATAACCAGCCGTCGTTATCTATATTATTGATCCAAGTCGTATGTGTTATTATTACCAAATTAATCACCTGCAATGAGAGGTCCCGATTGATATTTGGACGAGATGACACACATTAATAACCCATTGCTAACCTCATTGCTATCAATCAAGAAATGAATACAACCCACACTTTTGTTATTCTATATCCTTCGCAAAATATATATGGGCGTTCTCGACTTCTGTGGAACTATGTTGCCATATATCAAAGTATAATTTCAGCTATAAATATACTAAGCAGCAAAAGAAACGTCAGTTTGGAATTTTCCTTTGCAGAAACGGATAACTGTAAACTCATTTAATGTTTTGATTATATATTTTTGACAACATCTCCAACTTTACCTGTGCAAAGACATTCCTTCCCAAACTCAGAATGGAACCCAGGAAATGGTCTCAAAAACTCAACCTGATCTCGGAGATGGTACGGTGTTCTCCATGTTTTTCATGCAACTCATGCTGCACGTGCTGTTCACAATGACCGGCCCTATAAAATGCACCTCCAAACCTGGTTGAAACATTCACATTACAACGTCAGTCGAATGTCGCGACTCACGACAGCTCAGAGGAACCAGGCGCTAGGAAGACTTGGAGCTGGCCACACTGCACAAGCCGTTGCCAAACACTTCCAGGTCATCTGGACCATCGGATCATCTACAGGCTGCAGCAACGTTTCCGGGCCACCAACACCACAAATGATCGCCCCCGTACTTGCAGACCAAAGGTGACCACAAAACGACAAGACTGCCATGTTGTATGACAGCATGTACAGAATCCCTTCATGCAGGCATCGTAACAGCACGCCAGACAGTGGGTACACACGAAAGATCAATCAGTACTGATACAGTACGCCGACGTCTTAACAGCGGGAACCTCCATTGACGTAGACCTTACCGTGGACCTATCCTCACCCCTCGTCATCGGCGTGAACGTCTACAGTTTGCCCTACAACACTCAAACTGGCGATACAAGCAATGGAGAACTGTTCTGTTCACAGATGAGAGTCGGTACTGCGTAT
>VKKT01001822.1:9080-20135 GCA_008038995.1 Haliotis laevigata | reverse complement strand
AATTTAACCATCTTACCATCTCTTGTTCTTTTATAGTGCCCTGAAGAAAGAATGTGAATTTTTCTATTTTGACTCAGTATATATCTAAATGTATCTGTTATGTTTTGTTTCCATAATGACTAACTCGACTTGCAATCATAATGACGAACGCGACTTGCAATCTTAGAGGAATACACACAAACGTGAATATCATTAATGCCAAAAGTTATGATCAAATATTGATTGTTCTGATTGTATGGGCCACTGCTGGCGACAACATCAGTACCTGATGTAGCCATCGCACCAAAGGGTTCATGGATTTCTCCTCTAGAAATACCTTGTTACAACGATTCTACATGCGACACCGCCCGTCGTAACATTGGACTTTCAGACCAATGAACCCGACGCCATGTCCTAAAGTTGCGGTTTTCTCCGAGCCTGCACCACGCCGGACGTTTCTGCCTATGCAGTTCATCGGCATGAACCATGCGACCCATACCTTTTGTGATATTATGTGAAGCAATCATAATGCTTGAATGCAGTGGCATAAACTTGAAATAACTGTGGCGATTTTTTCGGAAATGACGTGACGCGCAGCGCTGCTTGTGCGCCTTTTGCATTGACGGGCGCCTTAAAGCTTGACTATACAATTTTTGTAGTATGGTGCCTTCTAAATCCAGGTGCCTGTCTATTTCTCCTCGACGTCACATGTCGCTAAATGGCATCGTTTGGCATTGAAGGTCTTGGCCATGCACATTTCAATGTTAATCAGTACTTGTAATCGAAAATTTGCTCCTTTTAACTATCTGTTCGAACTATTCCAAGCTCTACATATTCTTCCTGCTCGATACTGCAAGAATATATGAAAACATTTCAAAATGTGTCTTCGATGGCTGCCACATCGAATTCTTTTTCTGGGTCGAAGTTATGATATTGTCATAGCGACTAATTCAGAACAGCCATCGTCCAAATATTTCTAGAGATAAAAAAACAAGCCATGTGGGACTTTACTATAAATATATATATGACGCGACTCTGCATTCTCGATCCTTATCACTACCGCATTGTACATTGACTTTCATTAATTACTGTATATGACATTTATAGCCTTAATTTGTCACCCCCCTTGGCCGTGTCTGCCATCACCTCAACTGCCCCAAGGAAGTGCTATTGTTTCTTTACCTGTCCATTGTTGTCTATGATTATATATATATATGTTCATATCTATATTGTAACCAGTCCGGTATTCCGACTGTCTGTGTAGGGACGACCGCGAGCAGGATAATGTCGCTCGTATGAAGCGCCCTGAGGTTCAGCTGGAAATCCGCTCACTTCATTCAAGTCTGAGCCGGCAACCCAGCTCATTACTATCTTGTGTACATGTAACTAAAGACGTTTGGACTCAACGTATTCTTTTGTCTTCTTCGACGTACACTTCGTCTTAATTATGAGATAGTTCCCCTGTCGACATATGTACGCGTGGACAATATGCTTGCAAGGCTTCTCTACGTTTGTCTTTGCATGAAAGGGTATCAGGTAAAACACTTGCGGAAGCTGTTTCGTAAATTACCATTGGCTGCTGAAGATCATCTGCTCTTGCTTACATGTTAAAGTCAAGTGATGTTGTTTGAACTCAACATGTTCAAAAGTTCATTTGACGATTTTGTGGCCACGAAATCTTCTGCAGTGGTTTCCTCTGAGCACAACCTCCGGGCCTACGTCTAGCAAACGCCCCATCTTGCGTCTGTGTGGCAAGCACGACTTGTATTGTATGGAGTATACTGTTTCCTAGTTTCATTTGACACCTCGGGTGGTCATCCAAGGGTCTGATAACGTCTAGGACATCGTTTTCGCGACACATGACTCATCGTCGTCAGTTTCGGAACTGAATCGGAATCATGAGAGTAGACATCACATCTCATAGGAGGACACAACTGATCATTGTTTAAGATAATTTAAATGGCTTACGCTACCGTTACGACATCGTTGATTACCATTTGTGCAAATATGCCACATAGCAGCAAGGCAATGCCCGCCCACATGTTGCATGTGTCACAATGTTGTAACAGACTTTATGAGGCAGAACAATATGCTGGACTACTAAAGTCGACTGTTACACCAAACACATCCCAAACGAAATATGTAGGGGGTGAGATGAAACAACACAACGACGCGACCAGAGCCGGTCGTTGCAGCTGGTTAAGTCAGACGTATCTTTGGTTGACAATTGGAAAAACATCATCCGACTATTTACAGTATTTTCATCCAGTGTTTTCAAAGCGCCTTGTCTGTATCAACGCAAATGGAGGTCATACCATCCTTTTCTTAGGGCGTGTCGCTTTATCCCTAGTGTGTGTTTTGTCTGTGAATATGTTTATGTAAACGCATTAGACGAATGGCGAAATATCATGTTATTCCATACCATTTTTACACTTCCATGAATCACAGGGTTTTTTGCCGTTGAATATATACGTTTTGGTGCATCACGTTTTCAACATTTTTAATGCATGGAATGACTGGCGCAGTTCCCTTTTACAAAGTTGGGTTTCCTATTCTTGTGATCACGTGCACATAATTCAGGTTTCATAAACTCGATGGTTTTAAAGGACACGTTAAGAATGCAATATTACCTGAGTTTTTGTTATACATGCAGGTCGAAGCCAATAGTTAGGACAAAATTGAAAAACAATAAAGATGTCAATAGGCTTGCATTATTCATGCACAAAAAATAATGTAGACATGGCAGAGTTGTATTCCAAATGGATATTTCAATATGTCACCTTAGTCAAGTTTATCATTGATCGGAAGTCTGTGACCAATGATCGGATATGATATTTTTTCGATCTTTTATTGAAAACATTCAGCTTCGTTGGCTGTATACGGCAAATATACACACGTAGTACGGCAGACGGAACAAAGCGCGAAGTGAGATAAAGTATAACATGTTCATCGCTTATTCGTTCTTATTAAAACAATGTACTGATTATGCCATGATTCCTGCTAGTGCATATTAAACTAAACCTACTTAGGTTGTCAGTGAAGACATAATGAAGTCATTTTGCGACGATGTCGTATTGACCACAATTGTTTAACTCACGAAAATCTGCTCAAACAGAATGTGTATCACTTGTGAAGAAAGGTTCAACGACAAGTATATTTGACAATGTGAACTTTGTAATTGCAAGGGATTCGCATTATCAAGCAATATTTTATTCTAAACGGTATTTCAACCCAAGGGAGAGGGCATCACATCGTAAGCAACATAAAAGAAATCTGTTTAAAAATATACATATCTTTAAGACTAAATAATTGCATTTTCGTAAATTTAATGTGATAAACAACTGAGCTTATTGAAGGCTCTGGAGGGTGAAGTACTGCAGAACAGATTCTCACCCGTGTACTTTTTGTCATAATCGAACAGTGTTTAAACCCAACTCATTGTTGAGTATTGTTGAATATTGGCTAACACTACGTACAACCAGCAGAAGTCAAAGTGAAGACATAAACCCTACAACCCTACAAAGATGTAGTGCAAGGTACTTCCATGAACCACAGCGAAATGGCCTAGCTTTGACTGCAGGTAGCAAGTGTTTTAAACTTTTATAAATAATATTCTAATATTAAATTGTGTATGAAATAGATGAATGACTCGTGTGTGTGTGTGTGTGTGTGTGTGTGTGTGTGTGTACTTGGTCTCGTGGTTAGATGCCTGAAACAAGACCGAATCCGAAGTTGAATTTTAATTCACTCGACTAAACCAGTAGACATACATTATCTAACAGTTACATTAAATAGAATAACTTCCATCCAATATCGTGTCTGCAATTTCAGAAGAAGTGAAACATAGAAAAATATGAGAAACATGAAGAACCACTTACCCTGTTTTGGCGAAGTTAGTCCAGTAACGCATCATCTTTTTGCTGAGTTCTTTCTCGTGTGTTGTATATCCTTTCGTACGATTCAATGGCTCTCCAAACACAAAATTTATTTCGTCTGCATGTAGTACACCCATCCATTTTCCCCAAACATGGTTGCTCATCCGATGAGTGAACCTGTAGTAATAAACATTTTGACCAGCGCTGGTATATGCCTGTGCAAGGTCGTTAACCGAACACACGAAATGGAAATCGCCGACAGCCTGTTCTATGTTGTGTCTGATCATTGTCTGGTTTTCCGGGTCGAGCCAGTTTGTGTACTGAAACAGTATTGCGTCCATTCCAAAGTTGTTGAGTCGATGCGGGTGTCGGGGATAGGTCTTAAACATTTGATCCATTACCATTGTATACTGTACATTGCTGATATTTGCTGCTAAGGATATGTTAAAAAAATCTGTATTAAAATACACCAAGAAGAATGTTCCTTCATTGGCATTGCTGCCCAACAAGAGTGGAATCTTTTTGAACCTTCGTAGTCTGATCGACTCTTCTGGACTTTCAACCAAGAAGCTGCCGTCTATCACTGGGATAAAGGGGAATTGAACTACCCCACCACCTATCACGGTAAATTCGTGCATTTGAAACTCTTTCGCCTTTTTGCTCTTTAAACATTTGATAACTTCAAACTTAGTGGCTTCAGCATCACATCCCAGAAGTTCTGCTAACCTGCGAGCTCTTCGTTCAGCTTCGTGCATTGGTATAGTAGCCCATTTTGTCTGTGGAGCCCCACTCTGTAGGATAGCCCTGTCGAACAGTCCGCGGCTTATTGGCGATAGGAGGTGTAAACCTACGCTCACTGCTCCAGCGCTTTCGCCACAAATTGTCACATTTCGTGAATTGCCACCGAAAGACTCAATATTTCGTTTAACCCATTCCAAGGCCATCCTCTGATCAAACATTCCCATATTACCAGGTGCCTGTGCGTGACCCATTGCAAGGTACCCAAGGGCACCGACACGATATTGCATAGATACAACAATAACATCATTTTCTACTGCTAAATATTTGGCTTCATATATTTCTAAAGTTGAAGATCCACTGTAAAAACCTCCACCGTATATCCAGACAAACACAGCTTTGTTTTTTAAATTGGACCGGCCACTTTTGGGGACCCAAACATTGAGGTATAGACAGTCCTCGGATGGTTCTGTATTTGGGTTCCAAACCGTAGCCCCACTAAAATTACCCAAAAACGTATCATATCCTTGCATACATGTATTTGGTTTCCTGGTGGCATCCAAAACATCATCCCATCCATCAATCTGAACTGGAAGTTTAAAACGCAGATCACCTATTGGCGGTTGAGCATAAGGTATACCATAGTAAACATCAACTGACTTTCTGTTTAGTCTGCCACCGAACTCGTGTGTAATTCCACGGATAGCTCCATTTTGTGTGACGGTTATTGGATTGTTGACGGCATCAACCGCTCTCTGCGCACACAGCAGGAGAATTCCAAGAAAGCAGACGATACAATCCCCCTCCATTACATTACGTTGCGTCACTTCAAGACCGCAGCACTGGTTCCTGAAAAAAAGACGATAGTAAGCTTCCTCATTTTTTTACAAAAGTCTAAATACTACACAAAATAATTTCAATGTTTCTGATATACGCTATTGATTTTAAGTTAGTCATTGTGATCATCTGAACCACAAGAAAGATAAATCGTTTATTAAAAGACCATAAAAGAAGGACATAAGCTGATGATAAATAAGTTGATCATGACGTTGACTTCTCCTTATGTATATGCATCATCTGTCGGTGCTTAACTTGTACTCAACAGAGTGTAAGATACATACAAACGAAAGTGGAAGATATAGACAATACCATAGGAAGCAAACTAACTACAATTATATAACATTCTGTATTAGATGGCACACATAATAAATATTCCATCCATCCCCTCACTGCTTCTTCATAATCAGTGATGCACCTTTCAAACAGTTTGTAAACTCAAGAACTTTATTTGAGACCTACACTAATGTGATCAGAAGCAGGACTTACACAAAGTCAATACAAATAAAGATTAACTGAAGTTTGCATATGAGAAAAATATAGATACCACGAAGTTTGTTTACTATTAGGTCATACAAATTGTTGCAAAAATGTGTTGTGAACACACTGCTTTTAAATGTCAGCGGACACATATGCACATATAAACAGAAACATACTTATATCTATCACAACACGTTAACTTAACTCACCACAAACAGTGTAAGTACGATCTCACGTAGGTATCGGTGTCAACCACTGAGGTGGTCGGCGACACCCTGCACACAGTCTAAAGCATGCGTCAAGACATGGGTATAATGAAGCCGACCAATCACAACAGGTCAGTTGCAACTTTACACGTTTTAGATAAGAAGGCAGTACCGCTACGCAGACCATCCCCAGCGCTTACTCTATATTTGCACTTGCATGTGCTTAGTTCGTTATCACCAGTCTCTCGTGTAAACCTACGAAGGAAAATCACGTGCGATGAAATTTAGATGAAAAATCCCTGACCTCACAGCTCCAAGTGCCAATCTGCCTCGGGCAAGTGACACGATCGATTCAGTAGTTCAGGTTTCTTTGAATTCATAGAAATATATACTCATCGAAACGTAGACGTTAATGATATGCTAACCAATTATGAATGTTTTCAGTTGGAGTATTCCAAAAGGAAAGCACCTTGGTCACAAAATAGTGCCTCTCATTCAGAATTAACTCAGCGACATATTTGCAAGAATGACTCTATGAATTTTGTTAGTTAACTACCGTGTGTTGCAAATGATAACTGCTGTTTCTTGTACTTATGTCTAATTTACTGGATACTGTTGTACAGAGTTAATGGGGGCAAGATTTTAACTGCTGAGGTACGAATATCCTTACAGTGCAGTCATATTATCTGGTAATAGATGGCGATTGATGTGTTTAGTTTTAATAAATCACCGGGAGGTGGTAGTCCCCGATTTGAACCAATTAACACAGAATTCCAGAACATATTACGGATACACTTGCATCGTAACCTGCTCTGTTTTACACTAATATGACATATAGTTCTGCTCCCACGTACATTTTGATAGTACCACTGAACCAACAGATTCACTCCTACTATACGGAAGAGAACTGAAAACTGTACTGAATATACTAAATTCTGACATTGTTGGTGAATAGCAAGGCGGATTTAGGAAACACTACTCTAAATTAGATTATTATTTATATAATAGTCTATGGTTAAAGACCATACCATTTGGAAGAAAGAAAGATTTTAATGCGCTTGCATATACAAAAAAGCATCTGGCATGTGAATATGAATAAGTTGTATCATCTTCTTATGGTTGGTTTGTTGGTTTGTTGGTTTGTTGTTTAACGCCACACTCAGTAATATTTCAACTATACGGCGGCGGCATCTTCTTATGGAGAATGGCATACATGGAAAGACAACTGGTATACGTATGACACCCAAGTGTGAAATAGACAACTAGCACACATCTGACAATGCATGACTCTGCGTGTATGTGTGCGTGTGTGTGTGTCAAACATAACAACATGCCCTATTGCAAGTTGGATATATAAGTGGACTTGTAATGATGATGAGTCCATTTCTTACTGGATAACCGCCTGTTGCCGAAAATGGTTTATTAGGGACGTCACTTTGGGTTTACACCTAAAGTAAATCACATACGAAAAAGCTGCAGGACGAGAGCTGGTCCCTATCTTGACACTGCAATCAACAATGAACAAAACTGAGAACTGTTTGTTCAGTATTTTTATCAAGTAATTGTGAGTAAAACCACTACAAATATGCGTATGCTCAGATATACGTGACCACACCAGGATTTGTCTGTTCTCCAATCAAAACATGGACTGATATGGGAGTGTAGTTTGATCCCTATTCAATTAGTGGTAATAGTTTCTGGGTTAATTAAAACAACACCACAGGAGACGAAACTGATATTCTTGGACACATCGTTATCTCAGAACAAGACTGATAGACCCAACAATACACGCGTACGCTGTTGACGCCACGTTGTAATTGTAGTCCAGTGTGAGGCAGTTGTAGGCACTTGAATTTATACCAGTGCCAACACTGAAGTTGTGATAAAGGCGATAGGGGGTATGACGTACGTGCCCCAGGTGAATTAAGTATTAATACAGTGACATAATTGTCCATGTTTTATAAAAGACAAAAGGTCAGTGAGAGACACAGACTGTCCATTTAGTGTCAGTATATACCACTGGTAAAATACATAATAGATACATCTCGTATCAAGCCACAAAACTAGTGAAAGACATAAACTGCCGACCTTGTACCATGGGACTAGTTTGGTGAGACACACAAACTGCCCTTCTTGTACCATGGGACTAGTTTGGTGAGAGACACAAACTGCCTTTCTTGTACCATGGGACTAGTTTGGTGAGAGACACAAACTGCCCTTCTTGTACCATGGGACTAGTTTGGTGAGAGACACAAACTGCCGTTCTTATACCATGGGACTAGTTTAGCGAGAGACACAAACTTTCCATCTTGTACCAATGAACACGACCAATGAGAAACGCACGTTGTCCGGGTTTTGTCAATGCCTTTGGCTGGTACCGGATACTTAGTGTTCATCAAGATCGTGTCACATTACGCGAGTGATGTCAGAGCAGATCTGACTCATGAAATACGATGAACACAGCGAGAGGTGTTTAACCTCAGCAGGTATGCTGTTGAAAGTCGACCGCAGTAACATCAAACCACAGCATGACTTTCGTGTGACATATTTAGCGTACATAATCACCATTAATACATACTGTACAAGATGTGTACTCTTGATAGTACACAAAGTAAATATGCACGTGGATTGTTTTACGCATGCTTCCAAGGCAGACAAATACATCATCTATCCAAAGAAACTTACTGTTACTTGCAGCACTGTCATATAGGTTGATGTTACATAGATTATGATGAATATAACAGCAGAGGATTGCATTCGCCGACATATATCATACTGGTTCTATTCGCCATGCCTATATATTGACGCATAAACATGGCAACAGTGAGATCTGATTTTACAATAAACCTTCCATACAAACCCAGATACATCGTCCAGCTGTTATAAACACTGAAATTCCCAAGTATACTGCAGCCATCATGAGGCGCGACGAGACTGGTTCTATACCAACTCTACGCTTGCCCTACAACGTAGCATGCTGTGTTCTACCGATGGGTTGCCTTTAGTGAATCTCCTTGAAGTTAATTAGTGAGTCTTTTCACTAGAAAAGACATAACACAATTCCCTGTACAACAGTTTGTAAAGCCGACAATATCCTACAAATCATCTTACCATATGAATATACATCAATGTATTCATTATAACATACATACAGCGAAGGTTTGTGGAAATTTAGAACGACATTTAATACTAAGATTGGAAAGGGGGAAAGTGAGGATTAAATCTTTGTGTCGTTTACTGTTTTTGCCGGTAATTTACCCTTAAGCCAGCGCACTTCAGGCAAACTGTCATTTTGCCAAACGATACTTCCTGCGAAAGTCATAAATGCATATAGTTTGATGCTGCCTGCTGGCTGGAAAGGAGAACCTTGTGAGTTCCTTGCTGGTTCGAATACAGATCTACTGCCCGTTACTCCGTTCACTGACCAAGTCCCTGGTTCTGATATACGTATGTATTCTATTGCAGAGGCACCTGTTGATCTCTAAACAGAAGGACATAAGAGTAGCCAACTACTGCTTCACAAGTAGTGCATGGAATTCCACCGATGAAGAAAATCTCCAGTATATCACTGCATGGGATATCCCTGACGCAAAACATGCCTGTATCTCATTTTATGGAATGTCACTGACGTATAACAACCCTGTGTCTATCTGCATGTAATGCGACTAACGTCAAACATTCCTCTATCTCACTGAATGGAATACCATTAACGAATAACATTCCTCTATCTCACTGCATGGAATATTCCTGACGCATAACATCCCTGTTATCCCACTGCATGGAATATTACTGACATATAACATCCCTGTATCTCACTGCATAGACTATTACTGACATATAACATTGCTGTATCTAACTGCATAGAATATTACTGACATATAAAATTCCTATCTCTAACTGCATGGAATATTACTGACGCATAAGATTCCTGTATCTCACTGCAAAGAATATTACTGATGTAAAAACATTCCTATGTTTCACTGCATAGAATATTACTGACGCATAACATTCCAGGATCTCACTGCATTGAATACTACTGACAAAAAACATTCCTGTATCTCACTGCATAGAATACTACTGACAAATAACATTCCTGTATCTCACTGCTTAGAATATTACTGACATATAACATTCCTATGTCTCACTGAATAGAATACTACTGACAAATAACATTCCTGTATCTCACTGCATAAAATACTCCTGACAAATAACATTCCTGTACCTCACTGCATAGAATATTACTGATGTAAAAACATTCCTATGCCTCACTGCATAGAATACTACTGACAAATAACATTCCTGTATCTCACTGCATAAAATATTACTGATGTAAAAACTGTCCTATGTCTCACTGCATAAAATACTACTGACATATAACATTCCCATATCTCGCTGCATAGAATACTACTGACAAATAACATTCCTGAATCTCACTGCATAGAATACTTCTGGAATATAATATTCCTGAATCTCACTGCATAGAATACTACTGAAAAATAACATTCATGTATCTCACTGCATAGAATACTACTGACAAATGGCATTCCTGTATCTCACTGCAGAGAATACTACTGACAAATAACATTCCTCTATCTCACTGCACAGAATACCACTGACAAATAACATTCCTGTATCTCACTGCATAGAACACTTCTGACATATAACATTCCTGTTTCTCACTGCACTGGATATTACTGACAAATAACATTCCTCTTTCCCACTGCATAGAATATTACTGATGTAAAACATTCCTATGTCTCACTGCATAGAATATTACTGACGGATAACATTCCTGTATCTCACTACATAGAATACTACTGACAAATAACATTTCTGGATCTCACTGCATAGAATACTACTGACAAATAACATTCCTGTATCTCACTGCATAGAATACTACTGACATATAACATTCCTGAATCTCACTGCATAGAATACTA
>VKKT01001821.1:102431-118642 GCA_008038995.1 Haliotis laevigata | reverse complement strand
TAGACATAATCATGAAGAGTATTTTGCTATTGCGGGGGATATTGATGACTTTGTCTTCTTGTAAGTTTCATATTTTTTGGGTGCCATGTGAAGAATTTGTTTACAATTAGCCAGCATTGTCACATCTTACCAGTCCACATGCAAAAGGTTTTGGTGCAGCATGGCCCGTTCTAGGATGTTTTGACCCATTTACACTTCATATTGTTAGTGCTGCAGCCGCTTAAGTACTTTGTAAGAAGTAGTTTTGTTTCATATTTGCTAAATGTACTACAGAAAGTTGTAGCTGCTTATTCTGTTCTTGCAATGATAAGCCCATGGAGTACAATAAAAACAGTTCGTCAGTAGTGGGTGTTTTTGCATGTAGGATGTCATTGAGTGTTAACTTGAATGCATGAGGCGAATGACAGGGACTGACTTTGGCCCATTCTTCAAAGTGTTAAGATTAAAGTTTTCATTCTTTAACTGTACACTGCTCAATTGTTTCACAAGGTCTTACATATGCAAATTCCATCAACATTTGAAAATGGGGACAAATACGTATACAGATCCCTTGTGATAGTAACTGACCATACACAAAAGTTATATCCCAGTTATTGGGGAAGTTGTCCAAGAGACAGATTGAACTAATGGTTTACCATGATGTACCTGTATATTCCAAGACTCCACGTATCAAATGATGACTCAAACGCAAGACATAGTTGATTTAAGTGCATTTTAATCAGACTGAATCATTTCATTGGATAGAATCTCTTTTTAAATAATTCTGTACAATTTGATTGCTTTCATCTTTCATAGTATTTGCCATTTACAGGAAGTTTGGACGGTAATATCCAAGGCGAATTGCATAGACATTTTAATGTGTTAGAATTTCTGTACAAAATTGTGATACATAGTACATCACATTACAAAACACACATTCTTTATAATATCAGTTAAGTAATCCAATATGTTGGATGTGACAAGAATCAACATGATATGGGTTGAAGTGTACATATATTCAAGCTTCTCATTTATTGTACAACAATGTGTGTTATCTGTATATTGATCTGTTATGTTCTACAAAATATCACCACTGTTTATAACAAAATGTCTGGGAACTTTGTGCATTTATCACTTCCCATGAACCCTTGTCCAAAATGGCCGCTCCCTGAGGCTTCATCCATGTTGCATACTGAACAAGTCTGTTCCATCTTCACAGCTACACACATACATAGGATAGTTCTAGCACTCTCGGTCAGACTAGCTGGTGCAAGCTAGACTCTACTCTTAAATATATAGCAAAATAATCTTGTCAGGGTCCTTTATTGCACAAACTGTAGCCTGTCTAGACTACCACTCACATGGAATGCTGCAGCATGTTCAACTCGGCAACACCCGCACATCTTGCACTACCCTAATCATTTTGTTGGCATCACCCGAGCATACATCTGAAATGAGGATGACAAGCATTTACAAATTTGACAAAAGAATTATGATCAATGGATGAATAACTTCATCTCCAGAAATCGTTAACCACACATTTCATACACAAAGACAACTAGAACAAGGATATTTACTGGTCTACTTTGGGTTAAACTCTACAAAATATTGCTATGATGCCATGAACTTCTCGGGTATGTGTCACAAGAGCAGAGCTTCCAAATCCCAAAAGGATGGAGGACTGAGAGGTCCAAAGTTGTGATAATAATGGAAAAATTGTCTTGAGAAAAAGAGCACTGGGCATTATTTATAACAGGATTTACTTTATGAAATTTTTGAAGTTTTGGTTCAGGGTATGCATGCTACTCACCCCAAGTAGGTTTCTTGGGACATATCCTTCTTTGTCATTTCGACGAGCCCACCACCATTCCTTCTCACGCTCATCGCCCTTCCGTAGGATGGTGATCTTGTCACCAATCTTAAAGCTTAGCTCATCCGAGTTGGAGGAGTCATAATCGAAAACTGCATATACTTCCCCATTATTCATGATACCGAGCTTCTCTTGGATGCCTGGAAAATATAAAAATACAAGTAATGTGACATTTCTTTAAGATCAAGGTTAAGAAAAACATTAGTCAATGGATCGTCTTTTCCTTAGAGTTAAACAGGAACCTGCACATTTGGGCACAAAGCTGTTATGTGTAAAGATTGCCGAGTTTAGGACAAAGGCAAGTGATGTTACTGTAACACAAAGAAAACACATGTATATCTTGACCATTTAGGAACATTAAGGTGATGTCCTAGTTGTTGGTCATCTTCATGAACAGACATCTAAGTAGCCACTATGACCCCTCAATACAAGTTATGATAAACTGTTTCAACAATCATGACATACTGAACTATTTGTGTGGTAGTGGTTAGAGCGTCCACCCAAAGAGTGGAAGATCACGGGTTTGATCCCCGGCCACGTCATAAGAAACATGTTAAAATATGGTACTTGTTGTTCCCTGCCTGGCGCATGGCATTAATGGGTAAAACAAGGACTGGGAGTCAGTATGATGTTTCTGAGGGGGGTATTCGTGCTTAATTACAGCATGGTATCACATTGGGCTAGCCCTATAAAACCAGCTTAAGTCTAGGCTAGTACAAGCAGCCACACTCATGCATGTCATCATATAAGGGAAATATTCTTAAGTATGAAGTTAAACCCCATTTCACATCACATCACATCACATCATGACATACTGACGTTTCATTCCGACTTGGGACACTACTTGACCAAAACTGACAGGGTAATATTTGCAATCATCTGTCAAGTAGTGATTCCTGGACTGACTGTGTAACATGTCTTGAGAAACAAACTCACTGTAGAGGTAATCTGAGCAACCGTCATAGCCATCTTCATCTTCTTCACACTTCTCTGCAGCTGTCTCGTGGTCGCTGATTGTTGTGGCAAATATACATGCTCCGTGTTCAACAAGGAACTTGACCATTGGGAGATTGTTACAGGAAGCTGCACAGTGTAGAGGTGTCCTGCAAATCAGTCAAAATCATAGCTAGTACTTCAGTTAGCTTTAGTTCTTGGGTACCATGTAATATACGAAAAAACCACACATGAAGACCTGCAGAATTTTTACCTGTCCACTTAAACTCTTTTAAATTGATGGTGGGACAATGAGTAATGGTAAGGTTTAAAGAATTTCTCTTATATCACAGCATAAGATACGATGTATAACTGACACTACAGATTTAAACTGTATTGTGTAATATGTATGGGTGACAATTGAGGGGAAACAACTATTGCAATAGTGATAGTCTATTGCAACATACTATTGCGATAGCGACCAACTATTGCAATAGTTTTTTCTCCTTGAATTGTCTCATTTGAAGTCATTTCCCAAATGAATTTACAGTTAATATGAAACAAAAACAAGTTGAAGTAGTTTCAGTCTCTTTTTAATAACTGACAAGAAACTTGAAACCCAGATCAAGTAAACAGTTAAAACATACACTCAATGAAGCTGCAAGTCTGCACCCAAACATCATGTATTTTGTGCTGCACATTTATCAAAGGGAGGCAATTACTAAACTATTGACAGTCACTTCAATTTCACATCATTTCTACCATCAATTACTTGCTATCGGAGACTCAACAATTGCAATCGATTGAGAGTTCGATGCATCGTTACAGACCTAGTATTATGTACAGTTGTGATGCATGATATTATCACATGTAGGAACACACAATTTACGCTGATAGATATCTCATAAAGCTCGTGTACTGCTATTAACTTGTGTATGATGCAAGGCTGTTGTAAAGGAATGCTACTTACCATCCATCACTATCTGGTGAATTGACGTCACATCCGAACTCTACAAGGAAAACAACAATCTCGTAGTGTCCGGCACAGATGGCATTGTGGAGAGCAGTGATCCCTTCATCATTGGGAGCACTGACATCAGTAACCTGGCAACACAAAGAATGTTTAAAAGATACAAGCTTAAAACTTGACATTCCAGTCATTTTTTGTGTACTATATTTTGAGGACAGTGCAGCAACTCACAAGATCTGAATTTATTCATGTAAACCACCAACCCATGGTAATAACGTTTCAACAATGAAGTTTAACTCAACAGATCATTATGATATTGTTATGATTATTATTATTATATCAAGAAAAATGGAGCATGACCTCAAAGAGCACAGGATTATAACAAATGTTATATTTGGGATTACACTTTCTTAGTTATAGTACAGATTCCACGGAAGCAGCATGTAGCTGAGCAGGTTAGGCGTCTGACTTGTATGCTGGCGATTAGATGCCTGATTCTGAAGGTGTGGGTTCGAATTCCGAATGGGACTCAACCCAGTAAAAGTACTAGAATCTGTACTTTACTACGAAAATGTAATCCCAAATATAACATGTTACATTTGACCACTATCTAAATGGCATTGTGTATTCAGAGCACAAGTTAGTTTTGTCAGAGTGTTTTCCTGTAAGTCTGCATTACCTCTCTTGCTGTCCTCCTGACCAGTTCGATTTCTCCCTCTAAAGATGCATCCAAGAGTAGCGCCAGGGGGTCGAAACTCACACGGTTCCCAGATTTCCGAGATTTATCCTTCTTCAAATTTGTCTTCTTCCTCCTCACTACACCATCACCTGGCGGTTGAGGAGGGCGAGAAGAATCCGAAAGTGGAGGAGAGTTACCTCCCTTAGAGTTTGAAGTAGCACTATTACTGTCTGTCTGTTTAACAGTTTCCAAGGCACTTGATTGATTGTTACCACTGTTAACACCACTGTTAATCTTTTGATTTGCCCCTTGTCGATCATACCCTCCATGCAGTAATTTACTAAGGTCTTCGTTCTCACTATCCGACTGCTTCCGTCGTATGTGTTTAGGGGTGTTCAGCCTATAACTTCCCTTATCCGAGGCTATGCTCTGATATTGAGGCAAGCCCACAAGTCCAAAGTGAGTATGAGTTGTGGCCCCATTATTTGAGTCCCCAGAAGATGGTTGATTAAATGCTGTTCGTTGTTCCAGGCCTGGATTCCCTCCAGAAGGTAAAGGGCTATTATCAGGTCGATCTCCTGTACCTTTGACGTCTGCATTCTTGTACAGAGCATCCAGATTCTGTTGGTACTTCTGCATCGCTGATGACCCCAGTCTGCCCATGTATGTGTTCATGATTGCGTTCTTTGTCGCGTACCTGTATGTCGGTTTGGCTGCTCCGGCCTGGCTGGTGCTCACAGTTGGTTGAGTCATAGGAGTGTTGGTAACTGGGGTCGAAGTAGCTTGAGGCTGAGGTTTGTCTGGGATGGGAGAGTCGAACGGTGATTTGCCAGAATCTGTAGCATCAAGAGAGTTGTCGGACCCATTCCTGGGCGAGTTCTGTTGTGGAGACTGACTGGGGGAAGATCTGTCTGTTGCAGCACCTCTCAAGGCTGGATGAGGAGCAGTTTTGGAGGAAACTGGAGGAGGTTGACCGGGCTGCTGCTGAGGAACAGTCTTGCTATCATTCTGTGAAGATTGTGAAGTAGGGACTCTCCCTTGGAAGGTGGTGTTTGTTTGTGGTTGGGGAAACCTGGCCAGCACTTTAGGCTTGTTTGAGCTGGGAGAGTTCTGAGAGCTGTCACTTGATGCTGGTGAACTCTGCCCACTGCCTGCCTGCCGTTCCTCCTCTGTAATACTTATAACTGGTTGTTGCTGGATGGGGGATGCAGTCACCCTCCCAGGCAACACAGATGTGCTGAACGTCGAACCATATGGTCGGGCTGAAAACTTGGCTGCAATATTCGCAACACTAATTCGACCAGGACCAGCTTGGGAAACAGGTTGATTTGAAGTTGATGCAGGCACATTCTGGTTCCGAGACCTACTGTCACTCACATTTTGATTGTTTGCAGATTTGGACACTGAATTCTCCCTACTTTGAGAATTCTCCCTACTGTTGTTGTTCAGTTCTTTACCCTGATTGGATGGCTTCACTGGGAAGTCCTCCATATTCTTATTCTCACCAGATGGGAATTTGGTGTTGGTAGACTGCATCTGTTTTGGATCCTTCTTCTCAAACCCAGCTTTCTGGTACATATCTTCCTTATCTTTGGGAGCAACCTGAATGTAGGGTTCCACGGCGGCGATGTTGGTGCTGGGTCTGTTCTTGTTCACCATGTTCTTGTTGTCTGTCTGCTGCTGGGACTTCTTCTTCTTGATGCGTTGCTGCAGCTCCTGGATCCGGAAGTCCATCTGCTTCATCTCGTCCTTCTTGTGCTGGAGCAGCTCACGCTGGGCAGACAGCCGATTGTTTTGTTGCTCGTTCACTTTGTTCCTTTGCTGTAAATGAATAAAATTAGTTCCATTAAGTCATCTGAGATATCTTTATCCCTCGATTGTAACATAAGCAGTGAAACCTTCTTAACAAAAAGAACAGGATAATAGAAAAGTTGAGTACAATCTTATACAACCGTTTTTAATCATTCCCCTTGACCATAGGTATACATTGTCCTTTAAAATTTAAATATTTTTAAAATTTATTATAGGCAAGATTTTCAGAACAAAAGCTCAATTATTCAATTCATACAACTATTTTTGTTTTTATTTATTAAATTACACCTACCAAAAGCTCTTTGCGAAGTTTCTCCAGTTCTAGCACTGCAGCTGTTTGCGTGTCCCCATTTATTCCATTGATCTTTCCAGTACGAATGTCCTCCAGTTGTCGGGTCAACTGCTCCACTTTGGCAACAGCCATTGTCAGCTCTTTCTCTTTCTCATTGAACAAAGCTTTCACGGAATCAAGTTCCGAATCTGAAACAGGGCACACAGCTTCAGAAACAAACATCAATGCAGATAGAAAAAGAAAATGATGCTTGCACAAAATATAGATATCTTCAAAATATCTTTTAAGGTTTCCTGCACTGTACCAAATCCATATACTACTCAAAAGAAATGAAGGAACATTAACCTAATTTGTCATGGCCCTTAACTTCTGTGGAGTAGTATGTGTTTTGCATTCATGCCAGTGAGCAAAATGACAGTCATATACTCACTGAGGTTTCCATTTGAGGCCTTGTGTTGTTCCACCTGTCCCCGTAATGCCCGCAACTTCTTCAGCTTCAGCTCCTGTGTCTCTACCTTCTCCCGTAGCCGGCGGAGACGGTCCTGCTCCGCACTGAGGTGGGAGTGTCGCTGCTCCTGCTGCTTCAGGTACTTGAGTCGCTGCTCCTTAGCTACCAGGACCTGCTGCTGACTCTCGATCTGCTGCTGCTGCCGTGACGCCATCTCCTGCAGCTCCGTCAGCGTCAGGTCCATCCCACCCGGCAGCTGCAACACAAACAACGCTGTTACAGGCACTGTCAGTGAGTGAGTGAGGGGAAATAAGGTCTAATCTAACATTCAAGATTACTGTGATGTGCACGAAATTTTGCATATGTGTGTTTCTGCAGGTACTGTTGAGGACTGAGGACAGATTTGGTAAAAGACACCATGCTGCAGTTTAGCTAGGACACCTCATTCACACACAGTACACTGACTAAGAGCAGACGTCACCTCAATGGTGAGCGGCAGGGTAACAACATATTTGGCAATGACATTCCGGGATTTGAAGCACCAACCAAAGGTGGTCTTCCAGTTTTATTCATACTTAGTATCCATTTTAACCAGCCAATCCCCAATGTAGCCTACTGCTATTACCTTGGGTGATCCAGACCTCCAGATGTCAGTCCTGGTCATATTAGGACAGGATGCTAAACATATCTGCTAATCGTTTGAAAAGAAACTCATCAGGACCAACTTCAGCTGTATCATTGCTGTATGTTACAAGTAAAACGCCATGACACGCATGTCCTTAGAGAACCACAATACTTTCACCCAGCAGATACAGAAAGAGAGGGATGTGACCAGTGTCAAAAGTAACCATGGACATTGCAGTTTACCCACAGTTCCACAGTCACCCGACATCTTTATCAACCAATAATACAACATTCCTGGGTATGACTGCGAACCTAAATCACAATATGGAGGGACAAACACATGACCATCCCCGCATACACACCTTGTAACCGATACTCTCGCCTATGTGGCAAACTCAGATCGCCATGCGACTCTGGACAACAACAAATTTGCTTTACCTGGAGCTGAGCAAGTTCTACGTCACCGAGCTGTATGTTTGGTAATTTTAATAGAACACAAAAATTTCAGCCTCCTTAAAATGTGCAATAGTTTCCATGGTTGCAAAGCCTTTTCCAAACATTTATAGACCAGCGGCAAACATGAGCAGCCATTTTGTTTACTTTGCAATTCCTAAAACACATCTCCCTGCAGTCACTGCCAACATGGATTACAGGTCCCCAGAGATCTCCTCAGAGACACAGAGTTGACATCACAAGTCATGGAGGTATGTAGTGGTCAGGGCCTATGGAGATCTCAGACAGCATTCCCCCACAGAAGTACAATGGTTCATACGTCATAGATGTAAGTCTTTGAATCAATACAGACAACACAAACATAGAATTTCATTATTAATGCATTCAAACAAAATTGAAAAAGATTTTTTTTCAATATATGTGAAAATACTTTATGAAACAAACAGAATAAAGACAAACGAACAGCTATTTCAAGCTTAAACACAAATTACTGGCATCTGTCCTGGAAAGATTCTTCAGGTTTATATGCATTATAACTTGAAGTAACCCAAGAGAACCAGTCATTGTAGCCCTGATACCTCGAGAACCAGTAATACTAGACCCAATACTTTGAGAACCAGTAATACTAGACCCAATACTTTGAGAACCAGTAATACTAGACCCAATACTTTGAGAACCAGTAATAGTAGGCCTGATACTTTGAGAACCAGTAATAGTAGGCCTGATACTTTGAGAACCAGTAATAGAAGACCTAATAGCTTTAGAACCAGTAATAGTATGCCTGATACCTTTAGAACCAGTAATAGTAGGCCTGATACCAGTGAGCACCAGTTAAAGTAGTGTCAATAGCTGGAGAATCTTCTAATGAGTGACTTTAGCTATTTGTGTCTGCTATGACCTCCAAGTCGGTGTGTCCTTTCTTCCCACCTTAATAATCTCAAGGTCTTAAAGTATTTGTGGAATGAGGAACCCATCACCTCCAACTGACCACCAGTACACACAAGAAACAAGAGTGTGAATCAGCCATCTTGTTGACTTGCCGCCCTGACCCCCTTATCACACACAGAGAGCAGACGTACATGCACTGGACATCCTCAGTCAAGATGACGTCTGCTTGTTTTGATCAGTTTCGTTTCCCTGTCAATCCTTAACTACAAGACCACACAGGAACAAGTCACACCTTTCACGACATGGTTGAACTGACAGTACATTAGCTTGAAAAAAACTTTACAATGAATATCCTCATTAAATATCCGAGTCTCTCCAATTATCAAACTAGTAGATCATCATTACACTGAAATTCTGCATAACATTTTCATCCAATTTTCTAGTATATGAGATGAATTAAAAACAAAAAGTTGTTCTTATGTATATATCAAAAATATTTTGTAATTCCTGTTTGATATTCATATTTTTGACAATATTTGAAACCAGACAAAAAAAATAAAAAAATATTGAACAATACTTGAAAAACAACAACCAGTTAATATTACCACTTAGTTTATGAAAGTACCATACATTTTTCCACTAGTGCTTTTGTAAACATTATTTAACAGCTGAAGCCAGTTGGTAGATATATACACATCCACAAAGCCACCATCGTTCCTCTCCTCGCCCTGTAGACAAGGAGCATCAGCCCCTGCAAACAGTTAATGAAACACATTGTCCCCGCTAATGGATGATGCCAAATGAGGCATATTGATTGTACAACATTGTGGCCATGTAGATAGTGGTTTATCTATTGTGGAGTCTCGGCACTGACATAATGCCTATTGATTTCGACTTTGTGCTACATAAGACAATGCTTCATTGTGTTTCAAAATGGCAGCTGTCTACTTGAGAAGGGATGGTGAAAGTTGTCCTTCGCGAGGTCAGCTTACACCTGAATTAAGCTTTACACAAACATGCTTCATGTAAAACAACCCTTTCGCAAATGTTCAAGATGGTTCATAAATAAAAACTATTAAGTTTGTCAATCCGTAATAAAGTTTTTAAAAAGTTCCTACCTTGCCTCCAGCTGCAGATTACAGATCAATAACACAAAGTAATGATGTAGCTGTATGTCTTGTTTCATTAATGTAGACGACATTTGATGAAGACAACATGGCTGGAGTCATCTAATGTCATTTGGAAGTTCAGTTTCAACTTCTTGTGCAATTTCACAATGGCGACATCTGTGCAGTTTGACAACAGCTATAACAACACGCAAATAGAAACTTGCCATTTTCATCAGCTCAGGAAGTGGCAATCAGAGTCAATGTGATACAGAGACAAAACACTTCCAGATGTTTACTGTAGATAGTAATTAGTAAAATAAAATGCCATGAAAAGCTTACAGAAGTAGATAATAATTTAATGAACTGGAAAAAGAAATAAAGTTTATCTCCTCTCTACCATTAACTTTAACCCTAAATATGACTCTGACATATGTCTTGTCCCGAGTGAGAACCGGTGTGTTGAATGTGAATCCAGGGTACAAGGTCAAGCGTGACTCATCCACCCTGAATGCCAGTACATATATAATGGCGCCATACCGCACATCGGCAACATGTCCATTGTGGCGTGGCTGAATACCCTACCAATAGGCATCTCCAGCTAACATACACCCAGTGTTTGTAGCCTATACGCCAGTGTCCGCAGGCCTAGGTATCTCCTGTAATGTGTGATCGTTGTTCGCAGCTACGGCCTGAACAATATCCGGAGTGGTCGTAAACGGTCAACATCTTTTGTTGATGTAGGGTATGTCCAGTAGTATGTTTGTATACCCAGTTCCCAGTGCCGATCTTCACAGTGGAGGGATCAGTTAAGCTAATGATGATACGAGGAGGAGGGGCAGGGGGCTTTAATGTTTGTTTTGTACACAGTACGGTTGTGAGAGAAGGTAATCCAGGTAAATATCTATAGTATCTACCTCCTCAGTTGCTGTTCGTGGGAATAGCATTCTTGGTATCATGCTTTCAACCTGGTCATTATTTGTCAGAATACCCACTACTCAATACTGATAGCGATACTGTGATATTTCACGCTGTGACATAATGACAATTTATCAAACAGAGTGTTCATGTTTAATGATGAAATATAAATGCATATGCTTCAGTTCTAAGGCAATATCAAATACTGTTTGCATGACAACATATCTGAGCGCTCAGTTATTTCCAGATCTCACATGGATATTCCCTATCAAAAACTATTTCAAAACTATACTGAAAAGAGTGAGTGAGTGAGCTGGTTTCAAGCCGCTTTTAGCAATATTCCAGCAATATCACAGCAGGGGACACCAGAAATGTGCTTCACACATTGTACCCATGTKGGGAATCGAAACCAGGTCTTCGGTGTGACAAGCAAATGCTTTAGCCTCTAGGCTACCCCACCGCCCCTATACTAAAAAGACTGCTGACTGACTGAGTTTAGTTTTACGCCGCTTTTAGCAATATTCCAGCAATATCACGGCGGGGGACACCAGAAATGGGCTTAACGAGCCAACGCTTTAACCACTAGGCTACCCCACCGCCCCTATACTAAAAAGAACTTAAGAGACTATTTTAAAACAAATTACAGGGTTCAACATTAATTTTGATATTATTAATTGTCACTTTGCAGTTTCATGGAATAATTGGAATATCTTTTTAAAAGATTCAGCAATATTTAACATAAAGAATATCATAATGATGTATTCTAGCCATGCACAATGTGTGTATCAGATAAAAGTCAGTGTTGATGAACAGAAATACCTTAAGGTAGAACCCATCATTAAACACTTATAGTATACACACCAGGATCAGTCATGCTGCCATGTTATTGCATTAGTAAAGCTGGTGTGAAGTGACAAATGTATGATACAAATCTGATAACATGTACAATATTGTAACAATATTCCATCTTGAACAAATCCACAGAAAATTAATCAAATATGGTAATTGTTGAATTAATGGCATATCAAGTGTGATTAATTTGACTCCAGCAACAAAGATACAGATATGGATTTATTGATGTCTTCCCCTCGTACAGTAATCAAAGCGCTGTGATTCCTACTCTGGAACAACACACATCGTAGTCGACGGCGGTGTAATGATCCGGTCTGCCACCAGGTGGACGCCAGGGACAGGGGCACGGATCAGTCATATGTGACGTGCCGTCATACATTAATGAGCCATTTATTGCCAAGTCAACCTGAGTGAGGCGTCAGTGTGCAGGCTATTCTCGCGAGACTTATGTCCCGGGTTGAGTCTTCAAACAGAAGTTATTAATGCCTTGGTTTAATCACTCATCATACTGGGATGTTTTTATAAATTTGTGTGCCTCATACTATAAACTTTTTGTGTCCAATATTTAAAAACATTTTAGGGCTAAATTCATGTACAAATCTAGATTCATTAGTCAATAACACTGGAGAAGACAAAACCAGTAATACCTTGTAATAGATGGTAACAAAGTATAAAAACTTTGTTTCTATAACCAGTACAAACATGTCCGACATTAAAGAATAGGATTGATATCAATTGTATTCTCCCTTTTGTAAACAGGATCCGCTTCTCACTTTCATTGATGATTCCAATCAAGTATATTCACCACGTGAGTGAGTGAGTTTACGCAACTTTTAGCAATATTCCAGCAATATCACGGCAATGGACACCAGAAATGAGCTTCACACATTGTACCCATGTGGGGAATTGAACCAGGGTCTTAGGCGTGACGAGCGAATGCTTTAACCACTAGGCTACCCCACTTCCGTATATTCACCACATAGTTCTGGAAAAAACACCATAAGCAACAGCTACTTTTCTATGTGTCCTTCACGAGCACCTGGAAACAAATCTTATCAGAAATAGTGTATGGACTTAACTGTAATCGTACATGTTTCTAGTTACCTGATTGTAGACGTTATCCACAGAGGACCTGGGCCTAGATTTTCGAAGCTCTCTTAGCGCTAAGATAGTCGTAAGTTAATGTTAATGTATGGCACTTACGACTATCTTAGCGCGAAGAGAGCTTCGAAAATCTAGGCCCAGGTTCCCAAACTGATCATAGCGACTGTTGTAAGTCTATATCAAAGTACTGGAATTACCCTCACAATAATTGCTTTGAGAAACAGGACCTTCCCTTCTCTTCATACAAACCTGTTGCATCTACTGCACTCAGTAAACAGAACATTACCCATGCTAATCCAAGTGCCAGTCTTTTGTAATGAATTAGATTTCAACATCTTTTTATTCGATTTGATTTTTTTACACCTCTTAAATAGAACAAAGCTTTACAACCTACCTACCCAGTTCCACCTTAGCATGTAACAGGATATAGACAATTATCTGTTGTGGGTGTTCACACCTAGATGACTTCTATACAGTTCATCAATGAAAGGCGATCTTCTTTGCATCGAAGCCTTCCTATCGGTAGTTAAACACAGGTTTAATGCTGTAAGGTTAGGGCAGGTCACTAAATAGTTGCATAATAAATTCTTTCCAGCCACGCAGGTAATCCTGGCCTCAGGGTGACAGGAGAATGTTACGTCATACCCTTCACGGCCGCCACACATTCCCATCTCTACAGCATATACAACAACACAGTCACTCTATCTATCCCATCTCAAGAGCACTGATAACACCACTGCCAATCTATCATTCGGAGGAATTTGGAACATGTTTGCATTCTGTATCTGGCAAGGATGCCTCATCAAGGTGTCATCATGTTTTGCATAATTATAGTCACATCATTTGTGAAATACTTACAGGATTAAGAGAAATTACGTACAAACAAAATACAATACAAGTGTACAACTTAAAAGTTATCAAAACTTCATTTTCTTATAAGACTAGTTATCTGTCATGGCCTAATGATAAAATGGGCCCTCTTCTGAGAACACATGGAGACAGGGACACAGGAGACCTGAACTATTAAACTGAATTATTTATGATCCTGTACTCTGCTTTGTGGTGAAACCTCAGGTATATCCCGAGGGACATTGTAAAATTATAAATTTGAATGGAATACCATGAATTCAGTGAACTATGAACTTGCATTGTCATGTGTTTTAGTGAATTTTTTCCTTAAGATATTGATACTCTTTAACACCTTACCCGTCACAGATAGCACAACAAAATGGCTTAGACATGAGGTCAGAATTGAACAACGTGGCAAGTTACAGCTTTAACGACGAGCGTTTCTCCGCCATCCCTGATGGGGCTTCACTATCATTACTTGACATAAACACTGACATTGCATCAGTAGTGTAGAATTATCCCGGCCCTCGTCAACTTCTAATTCAGGTCCTCCCAAACAATAAACCATCACGCTTCACATTCCTCATTCACATCAAAACGTAGTCAAATGGAAAAGAATTCATGAAGAATGATAATTTTCTAAATATGCTCGTAATAAAGTCAAGGGGGTTAGTCTCTTTTCAAAATCTAACCTAAATTGTCCCAGTGATAAATAGGTCACCGCTCTTTCAACTTGTATTGCCATCAGCATTGAATAGCTAATCATCCTGAGCTTGTAATGCTGTAAGAATGAATGGATCAAGTTAGCATCCAGCTGAGTCTGCAGACATATAAAAAGTTACTGGCATCCATTTTTGATGCAGACACAAAAGATGATACAATGAGGTGAATTTAGATCCATGGAACTGAAGACGTGTTTGGAGACATAATTTATTCATCTCGTAACTGAAGCACATCCAGGACTGATACATCTACATCGTTAAGTGCGATTAATTAGTCAAATCAATTTTAACTGTATCCCCCTTCACATCCATGGCAACAAGAGACAGTTTCCTGTGTTTGGGATGCTGGGTTCATCTACCATGCTTCAGTGGGTGGAACAGAAAGACAGATATTGATTCCGTGCTCACATGTATACAAGTAAACATGGTAAATAGGCACTAGTGGTGCACCGCCATGCTCCACTGGCGCCACCACTTGTGCATGATAATTGATCTTGGACAGAACCGTGGGAAAATGCTTTTCCAACAGTGAATAATCGAGAAACAACCCAATGTCATGGTGCAGACGACAACCGAGACTGAAGACGACAACCGAGACAGAACACAGTGAGTGAGTGAGTGAGTGAGTGAGCGAGCATGGTTTTACGCTGTATTTAGCAATATTCCAGCAATATCTCGGCGGGGGCACCTGAAATGGGCTTCACACATTGTACCCATGTGAGGATCGAACCTGGGTGTTCAGCATGACAAGTGGATGCTTTAACCACTGGGCTAGTCACACACCCCCCATGAGTGAGTGAGTGGGGGACAGAGATGGGTTTTCTACGCTGCTTTTCACAATATCACATCAATATTGCAGCAGTATATTGACCAATCTAGTCAGAAACATTGGACCAAAATCTGTTGCTCTTACATTGATCATAAGTCTTCTTGTTACCAGATGCCAACAAATTTCATGATTAAACAGTTGGTTTCACAGGTCCATGTGATCCCTTATCCAGAAAATATATTGTAAGGTTAGACACCCTATGAAGGTTGGACAGAAGGTCATTGGCATATGATAAACATATCAGGATATAAACCTGTTCAACACAAATATCAAATGTCTAGGGAAATATCCCATAGTGAAAGAAGAAATATATAATCAAACCATGCAAACACCATATATACAAGTCAGGTTTGTTTCAGTTTGTGAAATCCTAGCAATCAGGTTTGTATATTGCATATCCCAAGAACAATTCTGTCTATCAATAGCAGTACATTGACATGGCGCCAGGCCATTCCACAAGAAGATTCTTTATGCAGTCCGCCACAGTGGTAAACAAGCAATGTGACGAATCTCAAGGCGAGAGATCATGGTACACTCAGTACACTTCTATTTCTAACAGACTCGCTTCACTAGTTTGGAGGTATGTAAAGTCAATACATTTGTAAAGGTACCCAGGTGCAGCATGGACGAGACACGAGCTCCACAACTACAGGCTGGAACACTGCTGGTTCCATTACACGTATGTGGTGGGGGGGTAGCTTAGTGGTTTAAGGGCTTGCTCATCATATCAAAGTTCCAAGTTTGATTCCCCACATTGGTATAATCCATGACATCCATTTCTGGTGTTTCCGATATTGCTGGAATATTGCTAATAGAGGCAAAAACCTACATCCTCTCATCATGCCTACTGCTGCTTCAACAGAAACCTACATCCTCTCATCAT
>VKKT01001821.1:72753-82762 GCA_008038995.1 Haliotis laevigata | reverse complement strand
GAAATGGGCTTCAAACATTGTACCCATGTGGGGAATCGAACCCGGGTCTTCGGCGTAACGAGTAAATGTTTTAACCACTAGGCTACCCACCGTCCTCTTCAAGAGAGAGAAAGAGTGGACACTGATGTTGACGATATTCCAACAATATCATAGTAATAGAACTTGTAATGAGCTTCACACAACAGGGTAATGAACCCACACCTTTGGTGTGATCAGCCACTACATTAACCATTAGGCCACCCCACCCAGCCCTGTATATATCCCTACACAACACCTAAAAGTCTGAGTTTGGTTTTTGCTCAACAAAATTCTACTTTTATGATGTTATGGTATAGCAGTTGATTAGGACCCTAGGACTCTTCTCACAAAGCCATCTTTGGGAAATAATTCCTGCATCACTATTTGTTGACTCATAAAACTTGAAGCTGAAAGAACTTTGTGAACAGGTGGCTTCATCAATTCCATTTTTTAAAACTATTTTAATTGTTTACAGACAAAACAATAAAATTCAGATATCAAATTTACGATGAATAGAACAATATCAATTACATCGGAAATCAGTGAAGCGTACATCCCCAGAGCATCATTGATAGAAGGCAACAGGATTGGGACATTGGACACCAAAAACACTTCAAGGCTGAATAAAATGAGTTCTCAGAGAATACATAAAATCAAATTTGAAACTTGATCCAGGATGAGTAATTGCGTTATCCTTCCCGGAGTTTAAAGTGGAGGACTACGATACTGTGTTGTCACATTCATTACAAATGTCACACGGACCTGCTAAACACACTGTGACCTTGTGACCTTCAGGAGAAATTGCTCTTCAGCTTTGAAGTCCTGGGCTGACATTTGAACAGAAAGATCATGAATTATTCACTCAGCAAGATAAGCTGTTATTGTTCTTAGCTAAATTATAGATTGTCTATATTTTTAGGCAGAGCAATTTAGAAGATCAAATTTAATAGATGCAAGGTAGAGAAGACAAAGATTCCATTTCGGGAGAAGATATTTTAAATCTTAATGAGTCTTAAGGCTCTGGAGCATGGTAATTCAAAAGTGATCCCAAATTTTGATAACAATAATTGAATAGTGCGCTATCTAAATAATGTCAGAATGTGCTTGGTCAATAATTGCGTTACACCAGATCTGCATGGCTCAGTCATGAGTAAGATAACGTAAATTCTCAAACAGAAGCACCGATCCTACTCCACAATAATTTTATATATCCTTCCGTGTTTTTATACAATAAGATAGATTTAGTAAATTTAATTATGATTAACAATAAATTAACCATGAATAGGCGTGGGTTGGGCTTCATTCTGTAAGGACTTGTTTATCTCTTGGAGGTAAAGAATTTACCCACTAACAAGTAGGATTATACCAATGAAAATGCAGAAAACATGTAACGATCAATGTGGCCTTACTGTACTGAAAAGTAAGCTATACATTTCTCTAACAATACATACTATACAATGATTCATCCAGTTTCTTCAGGCAAGTGTATTATAAACAAGGTATCTGAATCATGTTATAGACATGAACATGCATCGTTCTGCTCAATTAAACTCGAATAAATCTATTCTGCTTAAATTCAACATATGATCAAGGTTCTAATCCATTGCCTTTTTTTTTTAATTTACAAAGTGCATATGTCAGTGACAATTTGAAAACATCTTGAACCATATACCGTCCAAACATTTACGAACATATAAAATCTTGCTGAAATAAGGTCCACAACAGTTGCCTCCCCTTTACTTTGTAGATATGAATCACATATAGAGAGACCAGGGCATGTGACTGGCATTCAGCCAAACAAAATAATGACCCAAGTTTGAAACATGATCCCTGCAGTAAAGTTTGTTTTACTACGATGACATCATAGAGTAATGGCAAAACAAACTGATTACAGGTGAGGTAATCCGTTGATACAATATACCGAAGGAACTTAAATCTCCTTAGTACTAGTCCATGAAATGTGGTGACTTACTACGTAACGAGCTACTGTGTAAAGAAAGGGAAATCCCTTGAGAGCTCTAGTGGGTGCAGTAATAAAATACACATCCATATTTAGCCGAGCTTAGTGACATGACATGAAGCAATTCTCACCTGTGAAAAGGTAAGCCAGGTGCCTCAGGTGTTGGAAGGTACATTAGTAATTAGGCTAAAATGACAGTTTCCCATTTGACAAGTATTAAAAATCTCAATGATATAAATACATCATTCAAATCATGTAGGATTTCCGTGTAAAGTGACGCATGGCACCTGGAATAATAATAAGTACATACCACAGCAGATTACACGAACAAGTAGGGATATAAATACCATATTTCACCTCATTAATTTACATTCTGGAACAGGAATTTTAATCGGAATTTTGATGCAATTCAGAGATTTAAGCTTCCTAGAGCTGGATGGAATATGTACTGTGACAATTTTAATAACACTTCACATTGGATTTCACAGGCTCGAATTAAAGAAATGAAACCTATTTTCACCTAGTGCAACCTTACGTGATAACATTGTTGCACCAGACAAAAACCGGTTGCACCTGCTGCTCAATATAAAATTATATATAATGCTTGAGTTCTGGTATAATTTAGAACTTAACAAAATTATTCTGGATCTGATATGGTCATTTTGTCTTCCTTCATAAAATTTCATGACATGAAGAGTAACAAACATTGAGTCACTGTCCATGTAGTTATCAGAATCACTGCTCCAAGATGGTTCCTCACCATTCTGTATTCCAGCCTGTGTTCTCTTAACAGTAAAATATCAACATGCACAGGGTACAAGTTGGTATAAATATGGGGTTACATTTAGCAGTTTCAGATTGCTCCAGAGCAAGTTCTACATGCTTATATCATGTCCTGATTTCCTCATGTAATATGAATATTCAACTTTAATTTGCAATTTGTAATAATCTGTAGTGAACTAAGTATCCATAGCAACAGTTCCGGAGTATCACTTTTAAAATGTTGAATATTTCATACATTTGTGATTTACAATAACACACATTTTCATACTTTGATTACAAAGTGTAAACCTTCCTATCAGGTATCTAGCTTTCCTTTATTCAAAATTACACCGTTAATTTATGTTCCTGAACACATCCATGTGATTATGTTCTCAGTTTTCAATAATAAACTTGATAAGTTGGTTGAGATAAGAACTGCTTTGTTTTATGAAAAGATGCCATATCACAATCATAAACAGTAACACAAGTTCATTTACATTCCTATTGTTTGAATAAATTAAACGTTATCTGTTAATTAATACTGAAACGAATCATGTGACCTGACAGTTCATGCTATTGTTTCGCCAAGGCCAAACACAATACAGACGATAATAATCCTGCCATCTACTTAATGTACAGTTAAATACCATTAACACTCCTGTGAGTAAACAGGAGCAGACGGATTGAAGACGTCAAGCATGGGCATAATGATAAATAGCTGACCACTGCGCTGGAAACGAGGTGAAAATGAGACCCTGTTTTGGCAGATGTCCAACCTATATCAGTAGCTATACTCCCAGTAAACACATTATGCGTATGTACAACCTTCAAACACAAGATTACCCAGGTAAACTGTCTCGCGCATCTTCAAAGATGGAGACAGATGAAAGGTGTGGGGAAGGGGAGTGATCAGCCTGGAGAAATAGAACACAGATTGTATTCTTCAGTCTGTAATTAGACACTTTATCTGTTATTTTTCTATAATGTATGCAGGTGGGAAACATACAGTTTTCCAGGTTTGGGAATCTCAATATTTGTTGTCTCATACATCTTGATGTTTGGAGGTCTATGGACATGTGGGTATAAAGTTTAAAGTGAATAAAATGTAGGGTTGTTTTCAAAACGTTATATTTATAGATAATTAATTTAGGTAAAAGCAACAGTAGTTCAAACACATGATCGGTATATACTTTTTCTTCAAGCCAAATAAAATAAGTTGAAGATCGAGTTTTAGATTATGGATATGTGGGCACTTTACTTAACAAAACAAATGGCTTATTGTTAAACATTCACAAAAAGAACATGTCACTATCAGTTAGGTTGTCTTTATATACAAATGAGTTAATTGACAAAATCCTGTGAATAATTCTGAACTGAAACCATCTCAATTTTGGTATCTAAAGTAGTCTGAAGTCTTTTTATAGATATTTTTCCCACTCGATTCAGCAAGAACACAATCCACCCATTTATGTTAAAAATTTAAGATTAGAATCACATGCATTTTAGACAATTAATAACACTTTTCATCTTTCTTCACTGATAGGAGTTTCCTGACAACTGATTCTCATCCAGTTGGGCAAAGATGCGAGTTTATACTTGACAATTACATACCTACCTTAACTGAAGACCAATGAAAGTACGAAGATCTAAATGTGTTTCCTGTGATGATAAACAGGACAAAATACAAGACCATCTGTCCCCACAACTGCAAAACACATCACACAGTTTCCGCGGGTCCTGTGGCACATCATCACTGTGTATTTCTGGATGTATCAATACACCCTGGTACCTCCCTCAGATCAACTCAGGTCTGTTTCATCCATCAGGAGCCCCTCCACTCACCCAACTTAGAACAAGAGGGACAGAAATACTCCAGACAAGCCACCCAAAGGTCATCTGACACCCATGTAGTTAGGGGGCTTCTCTGAAGCGATGTTCCTGCATCGGATGCATATAGCCCTGTCAAGGTTGAGAACATGCTTCTAGCAGGATGAGGTAAACCCTGACAGAGACACAATTTGTATTTAGTCAACTCACATAAAAATAATTTCCTGCATTGATCAGTTTTGGTTACAGATAGTTTTCAGGATTATATCATGGAATAATAATTCATATAAAGATTCATTATTAAGTATTATTCCATAATAATTACACTTTTCTCAGCAACGTAGATTCTAGTACTTTTGTTGGATTGAGTCTGATCCAGGATTTGAACCCACACTCCCAACACACAAAGTCGGCTATCTAACCCACTCAGGTTCCACATAACATGTGTTTCATTCGACCACTTTCCAAACGGCATTGTGTATTCATAGTTTTTTAGATTCATAAAAGGTATGTTTCTTGTCATACAGCGTACGTACTGACAGAATAACTGTAAGTCTATTTGACACTATTCCCAGAATCTGTTGTGGACACTGGAATATATTATAATTACAAAGAAGCAGGGTCCTACCATTATAATTTCCATTAAGAGGGAGGAACGAGCACTCTTATAGTCAACCAAACACAGTTTTCCACATTCAAATATCCTGCTGAACAGACCTTTCTCCACATTTAAATGTCCTGTCAAACAGACCTGATGTCAGAAGACCAGCCGGCCTGTTGTTCTCTCTATAGAGATCCACATCTATTAACGTGAAACACACAGCGAGGACACTCACAACTACATACTGGATACACTTCATTAACCACATGATATGTTCCAATGCCACAAGGACACGATCTGGACCTTCCGATGGTCGTCTTACAATATCTGTTGAGGGGCCCTGGCTTACAGTCAGGTTACAATAAGAGTGGGAGGAAGATGATGGCTTACTAAAGGTGTGGGAGTATGAGAGATTGCCATCACATGGCCAATCCTTCAGGACAATATTCAGAGTTCATTAAGTTAATTTCTGTTTTTCCTTCAAGTTTACAAAAATAACAGACGAGAAGTTTGTAACAGGATGCCAGATCCTTCACACAAGATGCAACAGTTGTGTTGGAGGTGCAAATCTTGTACGACCAACACACGGATGCTGGTTAAATATGACATTTACACACAGCAACACAGGCTGGTTTGGACTTTGGTTACATACCAGAAAATCAACTGACACTATGTGTTAAGGTAATGTCGAACAAACGTAGTGTCGGTGGTGTTGGTCGTGGTGTTGGATGCGGAAGTTGAACTTTATCCCAGAATGCTGCTGTCTATCACAATCAATTCTCTTAACCGTTCTTGAATCTACTTTCAGTGCAAAGTGTTCAGTGTTTAAACAGTTCTTTCTTGATAATGATCTTAAAGATTCATAAGACAAGCCATTTCTGGGAGAGATCTGCTTGCCAATTTTACATAGGAAATACTTTCAATTAAGTTATTTGGAAATGTTGACCTTTTCGGGGTTGCATCCCGAGTACCACTTCCTAATCAGCGTCTAGTGATGCAGGTAGGTGTGATTTGACCAGGTGAAAGGTGACGCACGGTCCAGATGTAACTAAAGCCAGGTGACTCAGAGCAAGGGACCATGTCAAATAGGCGAACGACTCGCCCACTCACATCCCTCAAATTAACTCCAGCGTGGACACTCACCCATGACCAATCACTCAATCAGTGCAGTGTTACCCCCGACATCGGTCTCCGTAGCCTTGTTCATACTGGACACTGTCAGATCTCCCTTTTATTCTGACCAAAGTGAGATCTCTCTTGCCTTGTATAATCTAAACAGGGTCATCATTTCTTAGACTTGTATTTACTGAACATGGTCAAGTTGCCTTCGACTTGTTTTTAATGATATGCTAAACATGGTCAGAACTCTACAGACTTACAATCAAAGAGTCCCCGGCAAGTGAAAACATTGAAAGTTATGAAAACAGCATAATTTGAAAAAAACAGAACCTTCTGTTTCCATCAATAGTTCATCAGGACCCATACAAAAACATTATTCTTTCATAAAACGTCATTCAAAACAGATGAAGACGCTTTGATTTAGCTAATCAGCCATATTTTCTGCATGATTTTCAAATTGACAACATTGTTTCAGCATACATGACTGAATGTGGCCTTCCAGAAAACACAGAGAGAAACGGCAAAGTAGCTAAAAATAGGCATTCTTGTGTAGTAGATGTCTGAAAATGATTCCCTGAATATACAAGGCATCAATGTGTGGAATGTATATGGAAACAGTGCGCAAGCATGCATGTTGATAGGTATTAAAGTGGGTGTATAAATAAGTAAACATGCCGATAGAGATTTGGTGTGATTGTTTGAATATGTGAATGTGATCATACCACCATTTACATACCGCCATCGATGCATTTTATTGTTTGTAGTATTTCATTACATTTTGAACTGAACATTTATATTTAATGAATTTCAAATGATTTTGAACTTCTCAATTTACAAGTGCATCTAATGAGTCAAATATGGCTGAGAGTTTTGCCTGTTTGTACCTGCTGGCTTGTTTTACACGATGTACAGTTAGTCACATTGATAAACATTTCTCTCTCCTCTGTAAATCATTTCAGTATGCAGTTGTGATGAATATGTAAACAAAATACTGGAAATATGTGTCACACGATCAGGGCCAGTGATGCTCCCAAGAATGTTGGCTGAAATTAGTCAAATCATAACAAGGAAACACAGTTGTAATGAAAACGTCTTTTTAGAGTTTGTAGCTGAGGTTGCATATGTTATTGTTACTATGTGCATCTTGTTCTGTACTACCTGTTGAGGTGGGAAGATTGATTGATTGAGTTTAGTTTTAGCCGCTTTTAGCAATATACCAGCAATATCAAGGTGGGGGACACCAGAATGGGCTTCACACATTGTACCCATGTGGAGAATTGAACCCGGGTCTTCAGCGTGACGAGCGGACGCTTTATCCACTAGGCTACCCAATGAGTCCAGATATTATTCATTCCATAATGTGCAGGTATTTGTGGTTCAATATTTCAAAGAATACATATTTGTTTATCAAGTCTGACTTGCATAAACAACTTGTTACGCATCCAGGGGTAAAAGATTATTAAAGAACTGACGTCTGCTAAGTATTGATGAAAATGATTGGCTGTATTTCATAGAGCCGATTGTCATGGCAACATATTTTTTTAAAGAGATTTCAATCATCTTTTGACAGAATTATCATCTTTTAGATTAATTATAATAAACTTGTCATGTAAATCGGGTGAATATCATCGTGACACAACCTATCCTTTCCGGGCTGGGTATTGTTTATACTAACACTACATGTGTGTTTACAGTAACAGCAGACGTTACTTGCAATTGCTGGAAACTACCCAATTTGTCACATGATAGTTTGAAAAAGCTATCACCAAAATCTGAACAAAACGCTGCAATAAATTCTGAAGTTTGATTGACCCGATAGCTTGAAACTCATTTAAAATAAATCAATTTCTGTCAAATCTCATCAGTGCACGCACTATGATTTTCCATTTCAATTCCAGGTGGCAGCTTAAGACGAGAAAACTTGACATGAATCTCCTTGCAAACAAAGCCTCTGGACTCTCCATATACAGATAAACCCTTGTCAAGCGAACATGCCATGGAGTAAATTATCTGTGTGTCTAATCAAACTGGCTTCGAACCACAACAACACTTACCCATTGAAATTCCACTACAATCATATGTTATCGCTGCAACAGGGTTGAATCGTATCCGTGAAGTCCGCATGCCTTGAGGATTGGATTACAGTGATTGAAACACACATCTTATGGACACACTCTCTGGGGGACATGTACCTATATGACTGTCAATGGAGTTTGTATACAGAAGAGAAAGTGGCTTGCTCTCAGGACCCACAACAAGTTAATTTGAAGGACCAAGGCTGCAGTGGTCGAGTCGTGGTTTGAATGACAGGTTCCTTACATAGATAATGCACTTTTGCTTGTATGAGAATATGAACTAGGCATTATGGAATTGATAGGTGTTTCCCAGTTTGTTTGTATATGGTTTTATGCTGCAATATTTCAGCATTATAATTGAGTCTGGACCAGACAATCCAGTGCTTGACATAATGAACATGGATCAACACAATTGGGATAAGATGACATGTATCAACCAAGTCAGCGAGTCCACCCAATCCTGTAAGTTACAACCACAACCAGCATAAGTCGAAGAAAACAAATTCCAACCTGGAGCTTCATGGGTGATAATTTATGAGAAATGGACATGTTTCAATTCAGAAATTATTCATGATAAAGAGTCTACTGGCACATTTGCTTATGAGATTCAGACAAAAACGGAAACATTTCACTTTTGTTTTTCTTCAGTCCACTACTAACAAACCACTGATAGACTGTGTGGTCATGCCCCTAAAAGCCTTGGTTCCTTGTTGTCAACATTCAAAATATTCATGCAAGATATCCAGACATGACTAGAACTGTTTGTACAACTGCCATCATTTATGCATCAAGACATTACACACTCATTACTTCACCATAACTAACAACATTTAAAGATTTGATAGAGAAAATGTCCTAAACATCAGCTGAGAAATAAATGAACCCCCAAACTTTGTGACAGTGTTGCAGAGAACACAGCGTGAACCTTTCACACAAATCCATAATAATCAACTCAATATATAATATCTGAAATACCTCTCCATATTTCCTACACACAGGGTAGATAGAGGCGTTACAAGTGTCTTCCACTCACCCGAGCAACTTGCATCATGGTCGCCTTCACTGGGAAAGGTAAATTCCAGAGTTGTTTACAATGCGAGCGTCCAGCGTAGACTGACTACTACGCACAGGGTAGTGGCTGATAGAGTGTCCCGCACATAGTGTGTGTTCCGGGGAGGGTGATTATCAGTGGCAGGTATGCCCCGCCAGCTATTGTTGTGTTCCTCCACATATATCAGTGGGGTTAACAAGGGCATGGGGAGGGGCAGGGGGCAAGGTGTACGGGGAGGTTACATGGGGAGGGGACTGGGGGTGCTGGGGTTGCTGGGGTTAATATATGGAGAGGGTCTGGTGGACTTTATATGGGCAGGGACTAGTGAGGGGGTTACAATTTCTAGGATGTGAGGCATGGGCAAAGATTGTAGGGCATATTGAACGGTCATGGAGATGGGGTGTATTGTAGGGTGTATGGAGAGGGCCTGCGTGTATTGAAGGGTGTATGGAGAGCGTCTGGGTGTGTTCAAGGGTGTATGGAGAGGGCCTGGTGTATTGAAGGGAATATGGAGAGGGCCTGGGTGTATTGTTTGGTGTATGGAGAGGGCCTGGGTGTATTGAAGGGTGTATGGAGAGGGCCTGGGTGTATTGTAG
>VKKT01001820.1:49936-60597 GCA_008038995.1 Haliotis laevigata | reverse complement strand
GCATGCGTGTGTATGTGTATGTGCGGCTGCGTGTACTAGCCCAGACTGAAGCTGGTTTTATATTGCTAGCCCACTGAAATACCATGCCGTAGTAAAGCATGAATACCCCACTCAGACACGTTATACTGACTCCGAGCCGACCAGTCCTTGTATCCATTAACGCCGAGAGCCAGGCAGGGTCCAACAAGTACCATATTTTAACGTCTTTTGGTATGACGCGGTCGGGGATTGAACCGGCGACCTTCCGCTCTCCGGGCTGACGTGCAGGACGTACAGGACGTAGTACAGATTAGTATTTGTATACAGTACATTGACACACTGTACAAAAAACGTTACACAAGCAGTCATTCACACACAGTACAAAATATATGCTAATGAGGTGATACGTGTTCAATGGCTCGAATACTGTTCGCGGAAACGTCTCATATCTTCTCTCAGAGAATAATAAAATCAAATAGAATAACACTGTCCTGTGAAAACACCTCGTCCGTTTCATACTTATATCCTCGTCACTATATGGCTGAAATATTGCCGATGTGACGTTAAATATTAACTCACTCACTCATATTTATATCTATTCATAAAGATTCAGACTGACACAAAACGAAAGTTACACTTTCAACTTTCTAATGTTGAAATTACCCTCCGTGTCGTGCAGAGTAGGCCAGTGTTTAAAGTGTTGACTCGTCGCCCTGAAGACCTGGGTTCGATTCCCCATATGGGTACAATGCGTGAAGCCCATTTCTGGTGTCACCCGCCTTGATATTGCTGGAATGTTGCTAACAGCGGCGTAAAACTAAACTCACTCATTCAAGCAGCTCCAGCCTTTGCAGTTAGAACTTCACAGTTTTTTAATGCACAAGAGAATAAGTTAATTCTAGAAAGATTTTGAACAGTCAAATTTATTATATACTTAAGAGTTTTCTATCTATCTTCTTACGCAACACAATAAATGGCGCTGTAAACATATTCATTTCTCCAAAAGTATTTGGTCAGCAAGTGCGAGTGTGCGGCTGCCCCGCGCTGTGTTGTGTCTATAGTCTGTTTGCAGTGAAAACGTACCGATGAATTCCACTTTAAACAAAACAGTAACTCGAATAACATGAAATTAAGATTGCGAATCCTCATATCTTTACCTTGCCATTTGCACATTTAAATCTCAGGATTTTATTCAACCTAGGATAAAAGTTGTTGAACAAACGATCATAGATCAAATCGCTATTATGGGTTTGTATTACAAAGGGGTATGCATATTAAATGAAACACCGAGAACAAGTAGGGTTGGTCTAAGTTTTACGCTCATCACGTACCGCAAGTGCATTTGTTTTACTGTTCCACTTACTGCGCTTACCCCCTTGAAATTCATCGGTACGTTTTCACTGCAAACAGACTATAGTCCACTCTCACTTCCTGCCAGTTTACCATGTTCAGAACTAAAGAGTAACGTATTGGCAGTGTTCAAAACAGACATTTTAAGTAGAAGTGACGATATTCCACTCAATCGGCAACGGTCATTACCTTAATTGACACTGTAAATAGCTGATGTTTTACTCAATCGCGTTTATTCCGTTCTCTCGGCGCGCCATGGTTGTATGTGATTCTTACATATTCGAGCGCCAGGACCGGGTTCTGGCGCTTTAGCGCAGATCAAAAGGATTGCTTGATGGATAGTATTATAAGTGCTGATCTCATTAAAACAATAACAATAAATATAAAGATCTCAACTGATATAGATGTGTGTTGTTTCGTTTTTTATATTTTATTTTCGAATACTGAACTATGCCTTATCTGTCTGCGTCAACAAAGAAGCGAACAGTCTGTAGTTTACAGTTGGGACAATTGGGACTTCGTAAATAGAGTGTTCTCGGATTAATAGTGTTTAAAGGCAATTAAACAAAATTGGAAGCATATAATGAGTATAATGGTTCTTCTATCCGTCATCTGTGAGTTTCATGTTTGTTAAATTTATGTAATAATATTTAAATATCACGTTTTCCATGTTATTCGATGACTGATACGTCATATTTCACATGCAATATTCTAAATGACATGTGTTTCAAAATCTGTTTCTAAAGTTGTGTAAGTCTAATGGTAGACACGTGGAGTCCTTTACTAAATGAGATGCATCAGGACCCACTTATATATACATATATGGCCCACACACAACAAACTCCAACGTACACAGAACTTTAACATAAAGAATAATGTGTAAACATTTTAAGGGCTCTTCATTCACTACGACACAACGACAGTTTTGTTTGTTTAACGCCGTATTCAGCAATATTCCAACTATATGACGGCAGCCTGCATATAATCGAGACAGGACCAGACAATTCAGTGATTGAGGGAGTGAGTTAATATTTAACGTCACACCGGCAATATCGTGACGAAACCAATTCATACAATAAAACATGAAAACATTTTGAAGAGTAAAACCTGTCGACGATGGACAGTAGAAACACTAGAGTATCACAGATATGAATATAAAACTAGCATGTAAAACTAAAACATTTTATCATTTTAACTAAAGAAGACAACACAATATAAACCGCGGGCTATAGATCGCCAACAACTGAAGGTATATCACCATACTTGGAACCATGGGGACTTAAATTACTTTTGCTACCTGCATGGACCCTAGGCTGGATTTACACCATCCCTTCAGCCGCTGGCGATGATGGAAGATTTAGCCGAAATTTAAAATAACAAAAATAGTATGATCAAAAAGTGTGGTTGAGCGAAATTGACTTTGAAAGTATTTGGGACTTAAATACCCTCTCAGTAGGACAATAATTTTACGATGCTTTAACCCCCTTTGAGGATACAGCCACTAACAATCGCCGTTGATAATTATACTACCATTTTAAAAATAACTTTTATCTATTAACAAAACAAATTGTTCACAATAATTATTTATCCATTATTTCTATTTATTTAAAATAAATATATTATTAAATGATAATTTACATGATTAAAAAGATCAGTAGTCAAGATCTAGTGATTGACATAATGAGCATCGATCTATAAAACTGGGAAACCACGACATACATCAACCACGTCAGCAAGCCAAACCACCAGTCCCGTTAGTCGCCTCTTACAACAAGCATGTGTTGCTGGGGTTCTATGCCAGATCTTCACGGGTACAGACAGTCCCGTTAGTCGCCCCTTACAACAATCATGTGCTGCTGAGGTTCTAAGCCAGATCTTCACGGGTACAGACAGTCTCAGGGGTCGGTTTGTTTTGGTGACGTGTATTCCTATTTTCCAGGATCCCTCTCAGTACTAGAGATATGTGTGTTGATTTTTTTATTTCACGTACATCGTTCAACACAGTTGCAGATTCCGCAAATTAAAACTTGGGTACCTGATCTTATCGACAAGACGCTCACAGAATATATACACATATTACACACTTTAATACGATCTCACTCCACAAGTAATTTGTGATTTGGCTTTACAAAAGACTTCCAGTTTAGTTAATACCCATCTGAACGTATACCAGTATCAAACTTCCATGCTCACTGAACGAACGATCAACAAAAAGAAATGAGCCTGTAAGTGGGAAGTAAATACAGCAACCTGTTAGTCGCGTCCTTAAGTTACCACCATATATGTAGCTTAGCAATTTATCAACTATCAAACCAAATTCAGATGAAAACATGGGTAAGCTACCATGGGTCATTGCGTGGAGTCGTAGACTTTGCAAAGTGTGGTCCAAATAGGCAAATACACAAGATGCCAAAAGGTACACCTTTAACTTGACAACGGGTGTGTGTGTGTGTGTGTGTGTGTGTGTGTTATCCCTGTATTTCCAGCCCAAGGTCACCGCCACTGTACATCAGTCAGTCTGGCCAACTAGTCTTGTGACATCGGTGTGTGAGTTGTGATTTACGCCGCTTTTAGCAATTTTCTAGCAAAATCACGGCGGGGACGCCAGAAATGGTCCTTGTGACATCGGTATCATGTACAAATGGCCCATGACACGTCGTCATGGGTAGTGTTAGGGTTGACAACCACGGATCAGTTGCTTTTAAACCAGGTGGTATTGTAGTGTTCCAAGTGTCTTAGAATATCGCCACATATAGTTTTCGGGTACTTTGGAATCGCTTGACAACATATGCGTATATTTGTTTTGTCTCTGAGGTAGAAAGGGGTCCCTCCTTTCTAAAGTAAGGCCTGAATATGGACATCGACAAATTTCGTTTGGTTGTCTTTCTGTAATCCCTGACCTCTTATTGGACACGTTCAAATGTCTAAGTCAAAGTTGAGCTTGTCTTGGCCATCATGGAAACATTTAGGGTAAACATTAGTGGCACACGGGTAGCTATTGTGTCCACCATGCCACAAGGGCAGACAGTTTCCTGTGGACTGATCTTCCTCTTTGGACGTCTCATCACGACACTGTCCCTGACCCCACCCTCTTAACTGAATCCACTTATGGTGCCGGTTGAAAAAGAAATGGTGGCTACGCTTGTATTGATTCAGCAGGTGGGTTCATATTGAATGCTGGAGTAAAAAACACGTCCTTATCTTCCTGCACAAGTCGAACCTGTCACCACGGATGTATTGTCCTTCGGGTTTCACCACCCAATGCTTATAAGTCGTTCGTGGGAACTTTGTTGAAATCAATTACCATCCAGACGAGTCCAAGCGCGTGGGTTCTATGTTTAGTATATTTATTCAGGCCATATAGTGACGGGGTCAAGTTTGCACTCATAAGCGTTTTAAGTCCAAGGAATTCCGTTCGACATTTCTCCACAAAACTTGGGACATAGATAGGTCTGGTGGTGAACAAGTGCCTTTTGGATTTCTGAATAAAACAGTTTTTAGGTTTCCATGGCAACAACTTTGACTTCGACTGAAACTGGTGTTGGTTCTCTTTTCCGAAGCAGAACTTTAAAGCTGTTCAATATTTCTTCACCAAACTTTGGAGATGTTTTTTTTGGATTTCTGAATAAAATATTTTCCATGGCAACAAGTTTTGACTTTAACTGAAATTGGTGATAGTCCTCCTTTCTGGAGCAGAACTTGAAACCTTCCATACTCTCCTTCCACATTGCTTTATAGTTGCTGACTTGGATGACATCGTATCCCAGTTGAAGAGAACGATGCTCACGCTGTTGATCACTGGATTATCTGGTCCAGATTAGATTATTTACAGACTGCTGACATACAACATTATGAATAGATGAAATCTTCTCTTTCTATAAATTTAATTCAGCATTTGTATGTAATACCTTTCCTTGCTGTCATGAAGCATAGCAATGGTTGACTCGTATGAGAACATCTGAGAGAGCAGAATCGGATAGATGAAGGTGAAGAGAGAGCTCCTCGAGATCAAGTGTGTTTTTACTGAGCAGAATTGTGTCCGATTAAAGAAAATTCCTGAACCAACACTGCTTTTGTGTTATAGTTTTAAATCAATGCTAATTACGATGATTATAAGTCTAGTCACATTGATTTCAAGGAAATTAATCTTCAATCTGGATGCCACAAAGATGTTTCAAACTTAGCATAGTGACTTGCCCACAGTTGGCCTCTCTGAAACATTGAGTTATCTCCCTTCCTATTTACTCCGGCGCAAAAGACCTTCAACTTCCGGGACGTACTTGGCAACAATGGCGTCTGTTGATAGGTTGCTGACCGACGTCACCAGAAATGGGCTTCACGCATTGTACCCATGGGGGAATCGAACCTGGGTCTTCTGTACGTGTGACGAGCGAACGCTTTCTCATAAAAAGAATTGCAACTACACTCGAAACAGTTCCACAATTCGAAAATATGTTGTCCATACCTACAGAAAATCATTATGACCACGTCTGAATGAGAAAACGCCTTGGGCTGCACTGAAAACTGCACTTGTGCAGCTGGGCAAGTAGTCATTTTTGGCATTTTTCTTATTTACATTTTTGCTCCCTCAAAAAAGAGATTCGGCCACACCCCACACGGAGATATAAATCTCAAGGCAAAGAAAAGTTTAGAGAGCCCATGATATACAGACCCGTGCCAGTTATATTGGGCCACTTGACGTAAATTCCATATCTTTGTTAATTTTGTGTAGCATTTGAATTTTTGTAACATCCAATTGCAAGGCACATGTTGCACATTGGTGAGGAATCATCTTACCTACAATCACATCGTTTCTGTTGAATTTTCCGTTGCCTATTTATGGAATGGCAACAATTTAATCAACATGTGTACAGTGCCGTGAACTCCTTTAAAATGGCGGCCTATGGGATTGTGCATTGTGGAACCATACGTAAGCTGATAAATGTGATGTCATTAGTTAAATAATGGTCGGAAAAATTAACTGAAATTATGAGCGCAGAGGAGAGATGATTTCACATTTGTTTGTCAAATTTTACCAAGATCCACCCTATACTATATGGAAATTACGTCAAGTGGCCCAATATAACTGGCACCAGTCTGCATATAACATGTCATAAATACTCATAATAAGCATGAGAAAAAGATATTAGTGTTAAATGGTATGAAGACACAACTTCAAATAATCATGATGTATACAATCACATTGGGGTACTGTGCCACTGTTTAGTTGATGTGACGACAAGGAGGAAAGCGGGTACTACATCATGCGCATCCCAACATAGAAAGTGGAAAAACCCACGCAAGAGGAAACTAAGGGATCACAAGATATCAACTTCAGAAAGTCATCTTCTGGTGTACATGAAATGGAAACAGTGATAGAAAATTGTTCATTCAGAAAAATGTGGTAAGATTGGTAATGAAAACCCATTATCAATTGTCAAACAAAAACTTGAAAGTAAGAAACCCAATGCTGCCTGGTTAAAGTTTTACATAGACAATTCAACACCATTAAACATGAAATTCTCTCTGCCTCACCCCATAACATTTCCTTTCATATTGTGATCATGTAGATTTTCATTTCATTGATGATCTGTCCCCATGGTCCCTAGTATGGTGATCTACCTTCAGTTGTTGGTGATCTATAGCCCGTATTTTATATTGTATTGTCTTCTTTAATTGAAATATTTTAAATTTGCGCTCGTTTTATATTTATAACTGTGATTCTCTAGTCTTTTTACTGTCCATCGTCGACAGGTTTTAATTTTCAAAATGTTTCTACTTTTTATTGTATGGCTTGCTTTCGTTACGATATGGCTGCAATATTGCCGATGTGACGTTAAATATGAACTCACTCACTCACTCCCCCATTGATGATCTGTGAAGATGGGGTACTGAAGGTTAATTCTAACCCGCATCTTCACAGATCATCGAAAGAGGCGACTAACGGTATCGGGTTGTGAGGCTCGCTGACTTTTTTGACACATGCCATCGTATGGCAATTGTGTAGATCGATGCGCATGCTGTTGATCACTAGATTGTCTGGGCCAGGCTCTAATATTTACAGGCCGCCGGGATATAGCGGGAATAATGTTGAGTGCGGCGTAAAATTAACCTAACTCATTCCACTGGTTGTCAGCAATAATCAGTGTATGCACATCTAGGGGTATGTTCGCTATTACAGTTATATTGCAACAGCTTCCCTCACTATTGAAATGGAATTCTGATAGTTGCCTACTTTTGCAATACTACTGCAGAAACTAACGCTTAGTCTTCATATATATGATTGTGATATGAAGTAAGTATTCATACAAGTTTTCTGTTTTCCCCCCTGTTCTTGCTTTGGGAATTTGCATAATATGTGTAGTAATTCGAACCTTTTGCAAATTTTGAAACTATTGATGGCTGAGCATACTATCAACAATGCTAAGGATTCCAATCAATACAGAACCATCTTAGGACAATGGTGGAAGATCGATATATTATTGAACTCATATTCCTGTATCAGTTATACACGGATGGCAATCAACTGGCTCAATGGCAGTTTCTGCCTTTAGCCTATCTTCAAGGCGACTTCTAAGTTATCAAAGGCTGTAAAAAATTCCGTTTAATTTGCTGCCTGGTGGTAAAATGCCAGAAATATGAAACTTTACAGAACCGTAACATTAATTCGTTGATAACCTTGATTCGTCGATCGGCGGAAATAGCATGCCAGCTCGTAAATTAAGTCTCGCTGACAAACAAAATCCGAATCTCGCAAGTACACTAAATGTAATTGTCCGGCATTGAGATAAATAGCCCCAGATCACTAATACCACCATCACCAAATTTTATTTTTACAAAATGTCAAGTAAAAAAGATACCGTTAGCTCCAACCTCACTTCTCGTCGTCTGCTTTCCTTGGTGTCAATACGTACTGCAGTGGGATGTCGTATAAAGTACCCGATTACGTAATCAACGAAACAAGGTGACGTCACATTTTGTGGGCACACGAATGAGTGATGACTTCGAAATGCCTTCAGTAAACAAACGTTATATCCACGAGTGGAGTATTAGGCCTTTTCAAGTTCCTGAATCATTGAATAAAATAATCAGTGCGTATACAAAATGAAATCCTGCATTTAAAATATGAATTTCGCCGCACTTCCCATCCACGAATCAAGGTTACGCGAGTGTAAATCTATATATGTTACAGGAAATATGTATAATCAGTAAATACGTATAATTACTGAAAATTTCAGTAATTATGTATGTCAGATTCACTCAGGAATTGTGTATATTTACTCAACTTTTCAGTAATTATACATAATTCCAGAAATTTAAGAAAAAAAATTATATATATTTACTGAAAACATTTGAAGTACTGAAATATTGATATTACTTTTAAAGTCAGTCAGATTTTCATAGATATGTCTTCTTATGGTACATAAAATACAGTAGGATCAAAGGTTGAGTGTAGTTCAGTCACAACATAATTATACTTATTTATCGAAAAACATGATCTTCACGGTATTCAAACAATAAAGGATTTCAAGCATTTTTAGTAAGAAATACATTAAATGATTGAAATCATGGCCTGTAAATACATTACAGCAGGATCAAAGGTTAAGTTCAGTACAGTCACAACATGATTATACTTATTAAGGACTTTTCAAGATTTATGAGACGAAAAACGTGTTCTGATACCAACGGAAGAATACTACAAGATCATTAGCGACCTCCTAGAAGCATCAAAGACCTCCAAGAAGACTCCTCATTAGTACTATCTTCTTAAGACGTATGAAGTTCTTCAGTGTGTTGACATTACAGACTGATGAGAAGATGTCAGCACGAAGAAGAAACACCCCTGTACTTCATTCCCATAGAAGAGACCTATGAAGTTGTCAAACGGGGTCACATTGCGACGGGCCATGGGTGGTCCACCGACAAATGGCCAGGACGACCGGTCACCCCAAGGCCCTTGTGATTCACCTAGGGTCGACCGACCATGGCCAAGACACTGCGAGCTTTTTCATGAGATGGGGCTGTCGATGCTCCGGATCCGCCTGATGCTCCCCAAGACCACCATCATCTGGTCGGATATGCTTCCTCGCCTTGACAAGCTGGAAAGGACAAGAGCCAAACTCAACAGAAGGGCTGGTAACATGGTGCGAGGTGCTGGTGGTATACAGGTCCTCCATCCCCAGTTCAACGCCGGAGACAGGGACCTGTATGCCTTCGACGGTGTACACCTGTCACGGAGAGGCATGTGCATTCTCTTAAACAAGATCGGTAAAACCCTGGGGCCGTATTTATCAAACAACTAGGTTTTGAAAAAAAGAAAGAAAAAACTTAAGTTTCTTAAAACTGACTTAGCCAAGTGAAAAACTTACGTTGGTATTCACAATGGGGGTTAGTCTGAAACTTAGCTAAGTCCACCGTTTAGTCGATTTCGCCGAATGCGATCGGGTGGCCGCTAGGGACTATCCCGGTTATTTATAGCCTACCAGTGAAACTCTTTTTACTGAGAGACAGAAAAACATCATCGGGGGGAATTCCCTAACATCGCAGACGATACACGCGAACAACATCGAATAGACACCATGGCGGACGAAACGAAGAAGAGGCGGCCAAATTTCACGAAAGAAGAGTCTCTGTTGCCAGCTGAGCTAGTTGCAGCCAACAGAGTAGTGCTTGACGTCAAGCTTGGGCCTGGCATCACCCCGATGAAGCCACAGGATGCGTGGCAGGTACGTGTTTTAAGTTTCATGGTAGGGAGTGTTCTAACAATTTCGCTTCACTTCACCTTGCTGATAAAATTACATTTACATACACATGCCGTGTTCAATTGTTGCTTTTTAGTTTTGTACTAATTCCCCTACGACTTTGGGTACAAATTGTAAAATCTTATACGTCATTTTACAGGAAATTTGGCATACTAAATATCACTATTATCAGGAAGGAATGCAATATTTTGGAAATGGATACACATCTCTTTTTTCAGTTATTGTCTAAATAAGAGCATACATGCACTTGATAACTAGTTCATATGTAAAAGGTAAAGTATTTTACACTGATTAAATACCTTTATGTAATTTGATGGAATTTCTCCCCACTTGATTTATTCTGTTTACATTGTAGATGATTACAGACACCCTCAATTCAAGTCAAGTCTAACCCACAAGAAGATGAGACGGAAAAAAAATGGAGGAACTTGAAGAGTTAATCCAAGAAGACTTATTCCAAGTTGAGGCTGCAAACCATTGCCACTGGCAAACATGATTATGGTTACAGTATTATGTTTTACAGATTAAAGATGAAAATGCAGCAGAGAGGGTTCGGGTTATCCTGGCACA
>VKKT01001820.1:15565-29659 GCA_008038995.1 Haliotis laevigata | reverse complement strand
TTAATTGTGTTGAACAGTGTTACATGTACTCTAAAGCAATGTACTTTGGAGATTTGGACAGTGCGACGCATATTCTGCAAGAGGCTGTTCCAGCAAAGCAAAAACGTGTGGAACGATGTGTGAAAGGCTTTACTGAAAAAGTGTGTCAGTCTGGATGTGATGACTAAGGCGATAACGGCTTAATTTTCCCAGAACAATGACTTTAAACAGATATTGATTCAATCCTACCCTAAGCAGTTAGCTGAAGCTAGCTCCTTTGAAAAAAGATGGGGAATAGGAATTCCTGTATCTCATCCTGTGTTGTTGTGAGTGACGGCATGCATTGACGACTCAAGTGACGTCATCCATTCACGACCCACATGACGTCACCCTGTGTATATAAAGACTCTGACCGAGTCATTACTATAGTCCGTTTGGCTCAAAAGCGGACCGATGAATTGCAGTCTAACTTGAAAACTAAACATATAATACCCAATAAAACGCTGAAACATCAGACCTACTCTGTGATTTGTTTGCAGAATTTATTTCCCTTTCTCTGTACTCGTCCCTCGTAACAAATCACGAGATTTAGAACATTAATTTTGAAAAACAAGTCACAGAGTAGGTCTGATGTTTTGATTATGATCAGCGTTTTATTGAGTATTATATATTTATTAGTTTTCAAGTTATAATCCAATTCATCGGTCCGCTTTCTAACCAACGAACTATAGTCATGTTGTTCACGCTGCTCTTTGTGGTCACAACGTATCTAAAAGAGAGATACTTTTTAGAATGGTTCAGACAAGCTGTGCATAAGCAACAGGATTGTGACGTCATAGCTCGCGCATCTGCTGCTGCCTATAAAAACGCAGGATCAGTCAAGTGGGTCATCAGTCGCACCAACTCAGTCATTGAAGATGGCATCTCCAGGCAACATCCCTTCTTCCTTCGTCAACTTGGCTTCCAAGGCAAAGGACCTAGCTTCTGACATTGCCCATCTCCACAACAACATGATGGCTCAAAACCACTTGTACAAGACCAACTACATGGATCTCCATGACCAGATGCGTGTGATGGAACAAAAGTTGCCGTCGATCATCCGCAAGCTGGCGGGTATTCATCAGAGAGACACTGTATGGAATAATGAGCTGCTTCTGTGAGTTGACTGAGGAAGACTATTACTGGATGGCGTATAGCCAAGACCACTCAGAGTTCCTCTCCGACAGCGCCAGCAAGTCTGTTTGCTTGGTGCTCATAGGCATCAACAATGCACATGCCGCAGAAAATGCAGGGGAGACATTCCTCAGCAAGCTGTTACACATCGTGTTCAAGTTGAGGAATGGTCGTCCTATGGCTTTGAGCAATCAAGTACTGTACATCAAGCTGCTGGACAAACTCCAGGTGAAACTCTGGGCTCACCCGCCCAGCTATGATCATCAACGTGCCACTTGCACCCTACCTTTGTTCTCCAACGATCCAGAGGTCACAGACATGATGCCCAGACCCGTCCCTCGAAAAAGAATGCCTCCCAAGGCCACCCTTGCCACGGCTTCTCCAAAGAAGAAGAAGCCAAAAAAGCATGCTCCCACCAAGGTCTCCACAATGGTCCAGGAAGATTTACCTCCAGATCTTCAAAAAATGTATGATCTACTCCAGATGCCTGTCACAACAAAAAAGATCAGGCAGCTATAGAGATGGCTCCAGAGTTGGCTCCTGTGATGGCTTCAGAAAAGACTCCAGTGATGACTCTGCAGACGGATCCGGTGATGGCTTCAGTGATGACTCCAGAGGAGCCAGAGGCCATCATCGACATCCCCATGTTTAACGATGAAAATCATTTTCATCCAGGACAAATGCAATGCAGTCCTGAGGATCACCTGAACTGGTGGTGATCTGTTGATGTACTGGTGTTGATGTAGTGTTGATGCAGCATTGTTCATTCATAACCTGTTTTGTTCATCAATAAAATGTGAATTCAATTTCAAGGGGGATGGGTCTTCTATATCTTCAGTGATCTTAGCTCCTGGAGGTCATTTCTGGTGCAACCTGCAGGGTGGTAAGACGTGTGTCAGGGACACCGTCAGGGGCACTGTCAGGGACTATGTCAGAGACTATGTCAGGGACAGACCTGGTGGAGGCCATTGTCAGCCCACTCACGTAACGTCATCCCTTTACCATGTTGATTGCAGGCCCTACAGGGTCGGGTAAAACATCGTGTGTCAAAGCCTTCATGGAACAACCAGGGATCCTTGATCTTCCACCTCAGGGGATCGTGTGGGTGTATAGTGAATAGCAACCCATGCATGAGGACTTGGAAGTTCTTGCCTCTAGGTTAGGGATACCCCTGGCGTTTGTGCAAACCATGGGGGAAGCTAACACTCAGTTACCTGCAGGGTCTGGTGGTAAGGCAGAGGGTTTGCCTACGCCCCATTGGTTGATCATTGATGATTTGCTGGGCGACAATACCAAAGAGGAAGAGGCTTATGTCCTGTCATGGTTTACAAAGAAAGTCATCATCGCAGCACGTCCGTGTTGTACTTGACGCAAAACCCCTTTGCTTCATCGCCTCATCATCGCACCATTAGTTTAAATGCCCACTACATGGTGCTGTTTATAAACCCAAGGGACGCCTCGCAAATGGATCACTTGACCAGGCAAATCTTTTCCAGGACAGACGGCCTTCCTTCGGGAAGCGTATGAGGAAACCACTTTGGCTCCTTATTCCTATTTGTTTCTGGACTTGAAACCTACCTCGGACAAAGAGCACCGTGTACGTACCCATCTCTTTCGCAACCCCACCACCCTTTAAATTCCCAAGTGATAAATAGAGCGAACTGTCTACCCTGCGGTCAGTTGACCCAGAGCTGCCATGGGAGACAGACGGAAACAGACAAAGCTCCGCAAACATGTCGTCACAGGATCCGTAAAACACTCCTGACCACCTTAGGTCGTGATCCAACCGAACAATATCGATCGGGTGTGCAACTGCTGTCCAAAAGTCTAAGTGCTCCTCCTCCCTCTGCTTCCTCCTCCAAACAAAGACCTTCCTTAAAGCAGTTGTAACCCACAGCACCCACCATGTGCCTGTGAGTACGCATCATGCTTCTCCTGCCGCCTGCTGCCATGATACAACCCTTTCAACCCTTGACCCAACCTTGTACCACCGGCACCGACACCAAACGCACTGGCGCTAAACGCCCCAGCCCTGGCACCCAACGCAAAAGAAGCCACAGGACCATGCCCACCCGCAGAAAAGTCAAACCTATCATAGTGAAACGACTGCCTTCAGCGGAAAACCAAGAACGTCATCGGCTGTTGTAATGTTTTGTCATTGCTGTGGGAAATCTGCGAGCAGGACGTGTCCCTTTGAAGACTCAGCACAAGACCTGGCTGTTGAAGCACCAAGACGTGCTGACCAAGATTGCGAATCCACGCCTACCTATATAGGTTAACTGATGAAACGCAGTGGAAGTGGTACGTTGGCTGGTGTTTTGACCCGTATCTGGCTGAACTGGCAGTCCTACCTACAGGAAAAACAGCAGAGGCAACAGCACCCAGCACCTCGTTGCCGCTGTGCCTAAAAGAAACCCCAGGGACATCGCCGCAAGTCACCCACCCGAAAAGAGAACAAGAAGAAAAGGGCCGCTACACCCTCAGCCCCAGGTGCAGCCTTGACCCGGATGGTGTTAAGAAAATAAATCCACGCCTACGATGGTGAAAAGGGCCGTTGTAGAGTGAGGGTGTACCTCACTCACAGTGTCGAAAGCTGGGTCATACACTAACATGAGTTAATGTCAAGCTTCGTTTTTACCAGACACTTACTGGTATCCTTGAGGCTGGTGGCGCAGGAAACACAGCAAAAAGTGCTATTATATTCTATGGAGACCCTTGGCATACACTGGTAATCCTCCTCTGCATTGAGTACACTGCCATGCCGGCTAGGGTGGCGAGGGTGAGGGCAGTGTCTCCAAGGAAATCAATTCTTAGTCCCGGTTCTCTGCCATGGTGTGGGCTCTTACACTGCTTCGGTCACCCTCCTCATGATATAGGAGAGCTCAGCTACTCAAAGGCCGTGGCTCCAGCGCCTCACGCTCGGCCATGACGTCACTGGTGCCACGTCACCACCACACGCGCGACCATGACGTCATTAGTGTCTCGTYGCCTATATAAACTCCAGCATTTGTAAGTGAGGGCTATCTCGATGCAACATGGACACAAGAAAAGTTGAAGTCATCCGACCAACCAAAAAAATTGTGGTAGAAAGCAATGTCTAAGATATAAGTGAAGACCGGTATCAAAATGGAAGAGGGTACAACAGCAACAGAACCGGTACTGATCCCAACAACGGCAACAGAAGCGGCAGCCACACTCACACCACAAACGGCAGCAGAAACAGCGGCAGCCCCACCACCACCAACGGCAGCTTCATCTGAAAGCCTACCAAAATGGTCGTCAAAATGGCAGTTCATTATATGCCCTACCTGCTTCAAAGCCTTTCCCTCCAATCGCTTCGATGTAGTCCCGGGAGCTCCCTTTTACGTGTGTATCAACTGTGGGGAAGGGATCAGGAGGGGAGCTCACCAACTACATGATGATGTCTGCCCAGGGAAATTTATCTTCCGAGGCCTTGATCTGCTATGCCAGTGTTAAACACGCCTTGCCATGCCAACAACCGTTTTCAGGGCCACCCATCCCGCTCGAAAGAAAACCTGAGTGACAAAGCTTGAACCACACACTTCTCTAGGCCTACATTGTTCATGCCACTCTCCCACCCTCCCTCCGTCTCTCCCACGAGATCCCACGAGATCTCACGCGATCCCAACAGATGGGCCGCCATCTTGAACAGGGCGTCCATCTTGGCCCGGTGGTCACGTCATCGGGATGCGCGCACACCTGAACCGGAAATGACTTCATCGCGATGCTGCTATCCGGAACCACCCCTTTCCTGGAACCGGAACCCGAGTTATCTCCCCTTACTGACGTGATGCCATCTTGGGTGACGGGACCGGATGTGCCGCCATCTTGAAAAAGACCCTAGGGTGAAATGGTTCACTACTCATATTGTACCTACCACTGACATTTGAGCACTTCAATATTAGCTTTGAAAGGTTCAGGGTGACTCTCCTTCCCGCAAAATGTCCCACTAAAATAAGTTCTGTACTTCACTTTCTGTTTGTTGTGTCCTTGTAGACTTCAGAAGGCTCTAGTAGTTTCTTTTGTATCAGTACCCGTAAAGATCCGGGTTAGAATATTGATTTACCGTAACCCTTGCTTGTCGTAAGAGGCGACTAAAGGGATCGGGTGGTCAGGCTCGCTGACTTGGTTGACACATGTCATCGGTTCCCAATTGTGCAGATCGATGCTCATGTTATTGATCAATGTATTGTCTGGCCTAGACCGATTATTTACAGACCACCGCCATATAGCTGGAATATTGCTGATTGTGGCGGAAAACTAAACTTACTCACTCACTCTTTTGTATCGGAGTTGAGCGAATCGCGTGGGACTCGCCTTGTAACGTGTATAATTGAGAAACAAAGTTATATATATTTTCTATTTATGTATGTTAAATATATGAGATACTACGTCTGTTTTAGTTGATATTTGATAGAATGAAACCGAAGAGGCCATAAATGTGCTTGTGCTTGATCAATAGAATAGAGCGACAACAGGTGCTTTTCTCAAGATATCTGTGTATTACCCACCTTGATGAATTTGCTTTGTAGAGTATGGCCCAAAATATTTATTATGAATTTTGAATTCTTTATGCAAATGGATCAAAACAAAGCACAAGTCTGACATCTTAGAAACTGTCAGCAATCTATGCCACAGGAATATACAATAACACCTTCGAAGCAATAACACCTTCCAAGATGGTTTAACGATAAGTTAATGGTAACCTGTGACTTTTCACCTCTATGTAAAAAGTGGGAAGATATATTGCCAGACGTTACGTTTACTTGAATTCACTGGAATTCCAAATCAATCTGTTACATCGTATAATGTACACTAGAAATTACTTACTTAAGATGAAACTAGTTGACAACGATTTATATACATTTTGTGAATGTTATTCATGTACATGTATTTCTGGAATGTGATCATATTGAACACTTCTGGGCTCAACTTGAACAATAAGTGTGTGCTAACTGGGCACAAAAGGTAAGATTCAAATCATATAAAGTCCATATTATTTGGATTCAATGTTAAACAGACCATAGCTAATCACAGCACTCTCGTCTCAAGTGATACATATGAGTCAAGTATTGATAACTCACGAACAACCAATTTTGATTACTTTCATCAAAATGCATGGTGATATATACAAAACAGAAAAACAAAAACAAAATTGCCAAGTAGAACAACGCTGTAGAATGATTTCACTTAAAATGGGAATATTGTGCAAACCAGTTTGATACCACATAGGTACTATACTCTCAATACTGTACCATCTACATGTATATGTGTGTCTGGAATGCATATGTATCTGTGTATGTATGTGTGTGCGTGCGTGTGTATGACAGAGTTATGTATCCACTACCACACAAAGACACACACCTGGCACACACAAGCATGCGCATGCACTCACGCACGCTCACACACACACATACTAACACGGACAGACACAGTAACAAAATGGCATATCTAATTTATCATGATCGATTACGTTTTTCGATTTTCGTTATTGAGCAATCATGAGATGAGCACAAGTTGCAATGTGAAAGTCAGTGAACAGCGTTACGTCATGCACACTTACGTCCACTAGTCTGGCGTTAGAATCCACGATTTGTCCTGATGCTGATTCATGGTCTGTTGGCAATACCTGTGTCCATAGCTGATAGTGAAGCAGTTAACTGAAACAATCGTTCACTTCTGGAAACAAGCACCAAAATTGGCACACATACACCTGGGGGATTGCTCTTTTGATAAAACCCATTAGCCACCTAAAAATTCAAGATGGCGGTCACTGGATGTACTGAATTCGCGATAAAGTCGCAAAGATTTGTCATATCTGAATGATCTTGGTGTCAAATCATACATTTTTGACTATGCAGAATCCGAATTTTGAATCGTGGACTCACTCTCATGCTTCATTGTACCATATATCAGTCCCGGAATCATAATTAGGGTAAAAAGTGACCTTATCATTGGCACCAACAATATATTATTGGATGTGCATGTATGCAGTAGGCTTACACTTATTGTCTTGTCTCCTGGGTGACTATACCATTACGCTTCTAAACCTCGCATCTGCCGTACAGGTCAGATCAAAGCAGTAGCATTTGCATTGTCCGCAGCATTCCAACTTGCATCCACACTTGGTCAACTGCTGGCAACTCTCTGCAATGGGTTGGAGCTGCCACAGATCTCCTTTCTTTGCCCAGCCCCAATTGGCAGGAGTCTCAGTTTCTGGTTGACGTACTATTGACTGACTCCAGATGCAGCCCGCCTGATAGGCAGCATGCTTCACATGTTACTTTAGCGCTGCTCAGGTTGGAGAAATGGCTTCGTACGGCCTCTGCTTCCGAGCAAACATGTCAAACCTTGCATCATCAACACATTCAGCTGTGCTGAATCTGTCGTACATCATAACCACGAACTTTTCCAAGGTACCCGGGCAGTGGGGTAGTCTAGTGGTTAAAGAGTTGGCTCGACACGCCGAAGACCCGGGTTCGAATCCCCACATGAGTACAATGTGTGAAGCAGGTTCTGCCCTTGACCAAAGGCTACCCACAGCTGTTGCAGTCCTAGCCCTTTAAGTGCCTGCAGAACACTGACTGCGATGACAACAACATCAGTGTCGCTTGCTTTAACCATGATGACTTTGCTGTCTGCTTCTGTTGCATGCCTGGCATGAACAAAGATCCGCGTGTCAGCTTCTTCATGACTGCATGGTACTTGCCCTGTCAGATTGACAGTGCAGTTGCTAACAGCATCTTCTTCCTTGGTCACAATGACCACATTTGGTGTGGCCACACATGCAATTTTATCAGTCAGAAAGTTGAACAACTAGGCTTTGTTGTCATTTTCTCTCAAGAAGTTTCGCCAGTTTGAGGGAAGTTTGCCCTCCCCGTCACCCTGCGTCTCACTCCGCATCCTCGCTTTGATCTAGTTTCAGCTTTCAGACTAGATGGTCGGTAGACATCAAACACAATGTCAGTTCTCTTGTACTTGGTAAAGTATGCTTGTATTGTAGGAAGGACATCGAGCGTTGCATATTCTTTCAACGTTTTTGAACTTCGTGGGGGTAGACTGTTCACCAACGCTGCACCATCAATGATGATGGTGTCGGCATCTAGCTCTGTCTCAGCGGTTGTAACTTGGCTCTCAAGAATGGTTGTGAGGTGGGATTTCTGACATGTGTCGAGCTTTCCACCATCACTGAGCGCAGCAGGATGTGATTGGTTCTCATGACGGAAGAACTCTTTCAAGTCACACTCTCTGCTCTGGCATGATATGAACAGCTTGGAGAACAGATGACAGTCTTCCTTCAGCACCTTCTGCTTTTAAGAGTCAACAGAGACTGGTACCTGTCGGAAAATGTCAACCCTGTTCTTCTTGATTGGAAGGGGAAAAAGAATTCACCTTCTATAAACCAATCTCTTCATGAACTCCTGGGAATGGACCTTGCCTTTCTCAAGATGTGTGCCAATCAGCTCGGCAGCAGTGTGGTGAGCAATGTACTTTGTATCAAGAAAAAGCAGGTCCCAACTCTCCTCGTGGAAAGGATTGCCCATATCTTTCATGGCTTCTGAGAGCTTTCCTACTTTCTCAAGGAACACTCTTTGTACTCTTTCTGTCTCCTCATGGTGTTCAGTACCCTCTTTGGCCCCACATGCTGTCTCATACTGTGCAACCAAGTGGCTGACCTCAGGACCAGATATCATCCATCTTCTCAGTGCTGATGGGTCTTCAGTCACGCCGATCGCACCCCTGTGTGCCTTGATGACAGCATTGGCCTGCTCAGGGGCTTAAGGGGTCAATAGCCATTGCTGAGAACCGTCGACTTGATTTGTGTACAACAAAGTTTCCGCTCTGAAACTCACGAGCCAGCTGAAGATGCTTCTGTTCCAGGGTCACCATGGCTCTGTAGTGGATCGGAAGCCACCGTGCATAGTTTAGAAGACTCAGCAAGTGACTGGCAGGACAGGGAGAAATTGGCTTCTCTGAATGACCGGATCAACAAAAGGTTCACTAGTTCCATTGACAGCACCATATACCAGAAATAAAACTGGGGACTTAGCAGTTTGCAATGCTCGCGCCAAGCTTCGAAGCTAGGTCACTCTTCGGGTTGTTCACCTCTGTCTTTGGAGTAGTCCGTGTGCGCTGCCCTCAGAAGCTTATACAGAGTGCGTGCTGTTATCTGGTGCATCTGTCGTGTCCTAGTAATGCTCGAAGCTGTCAGAAATGAATCTGCTGTCCAAGGAGATGCTATTCCTGCCTCCACAAGGGCTCCTGTCCAACCACTGCCCTTGAGTAGGGTTCCAATGGACTTCAGCGCCGCCATCTCAATATGCAAGCCTCCAAACATTATAACTAACTTGTCCTCACCGTAGATTTCAGGCCAGTGCCACTGGATCTGCTTGGCTACTGCATATATTGGCTGGTCAGCAGCAATGACTGGCACCTGCCCAGGATTCCGAAATGCCACTATCTCTTTGAGTTTGTCCATCACATGCCTGACTGTAGCAACTGAGTGGGCCTGGCCTCGCAGCAGAGGCAAAAGTGAAGTAATCTTGACATCAAGTGGTTTTCCTCTACTCTGTGAAGCATGGTGGGCTGACCAGTCACATCCACTGGCCCATCTGTCACAGTGACCTTCTCGAGCCACTCATACTCCATTGCCGGCTGTGGCCTTAGTAGACCGGTGTCTGGATATGTCACACCACTCTGGGGAGGAGAGGGTTTCTTGGTGACGAAGGTGGGTCGGACATTGGTGAAAGTGTCTGGAAGTTCTGGGACAGTCTTCACTTTCTCCTCCCCGAATTTCAGCTGTCCACGCTCTTCACCTTTGTCTTCTTTGCTTGGGTGCAGGAAAACAGAGACGCTGGCTCCATGGAAAGAAGTGGTCGCTGTCTTTGCAGTGGGATTGTGGTCTATGTTGTCCATGGCTGATGTGGTGAACAGCCCTTTTCGCAGAACTAATGGACACACCACCCCAACTTGTTGACTGTTGCATCTCCCAGCTGTGGAGATATCTCTAGCACCCTGTCGTATGAAATGCTGATGCCATGCTCGTTTAGCATTTCCACCAACGTTCTCTTTCTGGTCTTTGTGTAGACGGACATCCCCCTGTAAACTGGGAATGGGGTTTATCTGTCTTTGGAGTGTCTGTGAGTTGCTTCTCCTTCCTTGTGCCTTGCGTAGCAGTGTTGCTGAAGCAGCTGAGCAATTGCTAGGTCTGCCTTTGATGCACCAAACTTCAGTTGAGATTTGATGTCCGCTCCATGTTCAAGCATGGCCACAAACTGAGTGAGTGGAATGGCCTGCTCTATGCACCCCTTATGGAAAGTTCCGTCAAATGTGGACTTGTGGTCCAGGATATGTCTTCTCAAGATTTTAGCTGCTTTGCCCAGGATAATAGCTTCACAATAATAGTCAGAAGCTTCTGACAAAACAAAGCCCACATCTTTCTTGAAAGCTAGAAGAACATCCCTTCTCTGTGTGTGAGCTTCACACTCAGGTATTTGTGACAGCAGGTTTTCTTTCAATCTTGTGGAGTTGACGGCAGGTGCATCAACACCCATCTGTTTGAGGCGCTGGGCAAACAGATGTACTATGTCTGCAAGTCGGAAGACTACAGGACCCTCACCAGATCTGGTGGTCTCCACTAGATGTGTGACAAGCTCGGAGAAGACCTGTGGTTGGGCATCCTCTTCAAGTGCATGTTCCTGTTCTAGTCTCTTGGTGGCTCTCTATTGTACAGGTCTTCAAGCAAGCAAAAAGGTATTTTAGCTCCTGTGCAATAGCATCTCCACAGCTGAGTCTTGCAAGAAGTTTACCATCAGTTAAAGTTTGGGCACATTCATTAAGTCTGTTGCTGAGGTTCAATGTCATGACTTGTCTGAGGTCAGAGGATTGGTCTTCTTTGCCACATATGAAGCACGTCTGACCTTCAAGGCTGGATCTACGCAGCTTGGTCTGGCATTCTACTGGCTGAGCACTCTCTACTCTTCTTTTTCTGTCTCTCTCAAGTTTTGTGTTATTGAACATGAGGCGACAACTTTGGTGATATTGCGCTTTGTTCCTCCTAAGAGTTTCTTCAATGCCACCACCATCATCAAGTCTGGCTGGCTCCGAACAATAGGCATCTTATTAATTGCGTGAAAGAGGGGAATGTTAGTCACAAGCATAGTGTCGCCGTCATGTTCTGATGGTTGTTGAACACGTGGTGACTTGAGCTCTTCACTCTTCTTCTGGCAAAGACAACACTTGCTCCAGTCAGTCCGGAATTCATCTGTATTTGCCGTCTTGGTGAATAGTTATCAGGTATCACAATATAATAATGACCTATATATAGTGAATAAAGGCCGAGGGTTTATCCTTTTACCACCTTGATCACAATTACGCATAATACGGTATGGGATACGACTAGGTTCGGGAATAAAAATATATGACCTACACCAAGCCCGATCGTTCATCCAGTATCATTTAAGTCCCGTGCGTTCTGTAAACCATTCAGGTAACGACATGCAAAGCAATGTACAGCCCCGTTACCCTTGGCTCAGCTCTCCCGCGCTGGCATACCCTGTTAATTCAGGCGCGGCTATCTAACTAAATATCTTTGTTACACTACATGTACTCTACACTAGCTAACTGATGCGGGGCTTTTTTGATAGCATTTGGTTCACTCAAATAATTATTTAGTTATACTAAACTAATTATTCAGCTAATACTGAACCCCATGCTGAGTTTCACAGCAGCGGTGCCACCAGTATGTCCTGGATGTGCGTTGACATCCGCTCTGTTGAGCTACTACTCTACACCTTCCGCTGTAAGTCTCTCAACGTCCAAGTGTCTCAAGACTCCCCCACCCCCACCACATCCACCCACTTAGTGCAATGCCCAGTTTGGAAGCTTTGAATAGAATGATGCTGCACATACAAAATCTCAAAGACAACTGCGATATAAGTTACCATGCATTTTAGCAGAGTCAGACGTAACATTTTGCAGAGTATTAGGATATATGGTAAAAGGAATCAAGTAAATGAGTCCAAGATTCAACATTCGGATTCCACATCGTCAAAAATGTATGATTTGTCACCAAGATCGTTCAAATACGACAGGTCTTTGCGATTTTATTGCGAAATGCAATATTTCAGTATATCCAGTGGCGGCCATCTTGAAAAATGGCCGCTATCTTGAATTTGTAGGTGGCTAACGGGTTTTATCAACGGAATAATCCCCAAGGAGTATGTGTGCCAATTTTGGTGCTTGCTTCCGGAGTGAATGATTCTCTTGAAATTTTCAATTATATGCTCCACTTTGAGAGAGGGAGAGAGAGTAAAATTGAGTTGATAGAGGTATCTACAAAAGCAAGTTAATATTTTATTCACATGTATTTTCGGACTGATCTTTCTCTTTCTCTGAAAACTACAGTATCTTCGAAGTGGTGCTTTTATTATTATAGCACAAAAAACGTTATTAAAAGTAGTTTTGCCACAAACCAATACAGAAAATGTACTGAAAAAATACGGTTTAATATGAAATGTTTACATTATTATAGTCTTGACTTGTCTTTCCATATGATTATGGGCAGTATGTTTTAGGAGTGATTGAGTAGGTTACAACTTATGGTCACATCGGCAATATTTCAGCCATATCGTGACGAGAACAATTGGTTGTTATACATAGTAATTTATCGTAAATCATAAAAACCTGTCAACGAAGGACAGTAAAATAATTAGATTATCACAGATATGAATTTAAAACTAGTAATTTAATTTAAAACAGTTGAACTATAGATCTATACAATATTAAAACAGGATACAGATTGCCAACAACTGAAGGTAGATCGCCATACTAGACACCATTGGGACTTGCAATACATTTACTTCCTGCATGGACCCTAGCTAGGTTTACACCATTCCTTCAGATGTTAGCAAGTATTGACAATCTAGCCATAAATTATGATGGCATACACACTGCGGTTTGAGTGAGTTTACTTTTACGCCGCACTCACCTATATTCCAGACATATGGCAAAGGTCTGTAAATAATCGAGTATGGACCAGACAATCCAGTGATCAACAGCATGAGCATCGATCTGCGCAATTGGGAACCGATGACATGTGTCAACCAAGTCAGCGAGCCTGACCACTAGATCCCGTCAGTCGTCTCTTAAGACAAGCATGAGTTACTGAAGATCAATATTCTACCCCGCACCTTCACGGGTCAGTATGTTTTAGGAGCGAAGTGCAATACCAATATAGGTAGTTTTTCGTGTGTTCACATCATTTAACCGTTCAGTCATTCTATTTTCAGTCAATACTACTTTCTCTTCAAACATGAAGCTCGTAAAGTCAACTTTGGACCTTATATTATTTTAACACAAAAAGGTATTTAAAAGTCGTTTTCCCACTAACCAATTATATTTAACACGTGCGTGTTTTTAAAGCAGATCAATGTCATGCATGTTTTAGAGCGAAATACGACATAATGTAGCGAGTACATGACAACGTTCAGCAGTCATTCTATTTTGCATCAGTGGTACTTTCTCTTCAAATATTAATTCTCGTAAAATAAAGTTTCAAGTCAACTTTTGACATTATATTTGTTTTATTTGAGAGTGTAAAATGAGAAGCAGTTTTCAATAATGAATAAATATGCCAGGACAAAGAGTACACTTATATCTCGTTAATGTCATATGGCATGGTAGTTTTGTTTCGGAGATCTAGTAATGAATACATGATATATAGTTATAAAGTTAGCAATATTAAAAGTCAGTGTGCCATTATAATTATTATTTTATCCTTGTCGATCAATACACACACGCACTCACAAATATACGATCAGACTCACATAAACTGACTGACTGACTGCCTGAGTTTTGGTTTTCGCCGCTTTTAGCAATATTTCAGCAACATCACGGCGGGGGACACCAGAAATGGGCTTC
>VKKT01001819.1:1105-22537 GCA_008038995.1 Haliotis laevigata | reverse complement strand
AAATGGGCTTCACACATTGTGCCCATGTGGGGAATCGAACCCGGGTCTTCGGCGGGACGAGCAAACGCTTTAACCACTATGGCTACCCCACTGCCCATCTGTGGAATGACAAACCCATTTCCATCGAAATGGATGTGGGATCGAGTAGGATAAATAATGGAGCAATATTGATATAGGGCATCAAACCAAAGTCTTTGGTGAAATAGGCAAACACTTTAATCACTGGACTACCCCAAGGCCTTAATACATATCCAGGTTAACCAAACATCAATGATTTACAACATGTCGAAACTAAGACTGTGAGTGAACTGTAGACAGGCAAATACAGTGTCATTCACTATTAACAAGGCTCCCTTTGAAAGATCTTTAATAAAAAATGTGTCCACATATCTTGTATTTAATATCAACCTCATAAATTTCAAGCAATGTTTTATGGTACAAAGACCTGAATCAAAAAACCACAAATTGAAGTTCAACTAAAGTTGTCCTACATAGTAAACACTGAAATTAAACTAACATGACTGCCTGCTGCCTGGCATGCTGTCCGTGTGTGTTCACCAAATAACGTCACTAGATACTGTTGATTTGCCCTCCTAGGGAATAAACTTGATATTAAACCATGAAATGTTTAAAGCTGTTTATTCATTTCACAGGTTACACATTGATATAGTTTACAAATGGGGATTAATGGTCGCCATGGGTTACCTGTTCCTACAGCTTGTCAAAACACTGAGGATTGGGTAAGCATGCGATACCCAAGTGGTCAAATACTGCTTAGTCTATCCACAACTGATGTGCTTGGTCTGGTTTAGTTGCGATAGTTACAGGTCAGTTTATACAATCCCTTTATTATCAATCATAATCAAAACAAAGCAAACTGGACTAACTTCGTGAATACTCGTTCAAAATATAATAAATATAATTAATGAAGTAATTATTATCAGAGCTGATTTACTCCCTCGGGAACTCTATGCTTAAACAGGTCCTCAGTATATGTTGCTTGATGTAAGATGTACTCAGTGGGGCTCAGTCACAGAGGATGTGTGGAAATGTTCATAACAACGAAGCACATGTGACACATGTGGTCTCACCTTAGGCAAGTGAGTTTGTTCAAATTGTCTCTGTTCACCCAGCAGGAAATGGGTACCCGGTGGAAAAAGTCATATGACTATAACCTTCTAGCGCGTAACAGGCAGCTTTGGTTATCCGGGGTAATAATGTGCTGTGCCTTGATTGTTAGCGCTATGAGCATACCTATTGTGGAGTTTGGCACTATATAAATCGACACATTATTATTATTATTATTATTATTATTATCAATTACTAATTTGCCTCACCCAGACATGCGGAAAGTGGAGTATGGAGTTAAACAAAACTGCAACTGGTAATTCGTCAAAATACTGTCATCATGCCAAGATCACGACTATAAACGAAATAAACGACTACGCAACACCTGGCACATCAGCGAACACATCAGATTATTTCACCTGATATGCACCAGAGGATCGCAAACCATGACATGTGAGTGGGAGTCTTACTGGAGACTTCTGGACGAAATAATGCTGACGTGATGTTAAATGTGAACCCACTCAGTACAGCAGACTCTCTGCTAACTGCACAAAAATGGTGCATTCCACAATACTCATTTCAGCAAATCAGTCCATTTGAAATAAACCAGTCAACATTGATATGGACCAAAACAGTCATCTTGCATAAGTTGAGTACAGTAAACTAGGTTAATACAGGGACGGAAACCTTTCCAAATTTCACACCACAGAACCAGTGTGTGGACAATAATCAGTGGTCCTGTCTGTACTTCACTGGTCCAAAAAAACATTTGCACATTTACTTAACTATCAATACAAAATTCACTGGCCACGAGGTCCACTGCAAACTTATCATTTAGTGGTCCTGATGAATTTTTACTAGCCCGGGACCACAGGACCAGCGTAACTTTCGCTAACTGTTAATACTGAGCCCGCTTGTAGCAAACTGATTTTTTGTCACTGTGACTTATGGTATATTTAAGTTGAAATACGTACAACCAGTTACAGTTCTAACTAGATTCAGTGGTGAGTTCATCATGACCTTAGTTTACTGTAGCATGTCAGTGCAATATTAAGTGATCAGAATCCGTAACACTGTACCATGAGGGCACATAGCAGCGACCCCTTCCTGGAGACAACAGGCACCCAGCTGGGTCCACAGGCCCTCACCAGGAAATGTCTCCAGGAAATCCAGGCTATCAGATCATCCCAGCGAGGAATTTACTTCATTCATTTCCTCAACAGTGTCTCATATAATAAATGTTCATGTAAGACAAGGGGACCAAGCCCATACATCCACCTGGTTCATGGATTCTAACCAAGCATGTCTTTATATTTCACGACACCGGATGTTCTTATGAAAAATGTCTTCCGTTCATCTTATTCATAAGATCATAGTCAACAGAATTATTTATGTTACTTTCTAAGTAGAAAGGAAATGCTAAGTGTATATGTATTTCTTCATTCATCCTTATATACTAGGCAAGACCTATCTTTTATTTCTCATATATTCTCTTGACAAGCAGCAATATGCTGGATTGATATACTACTAAAAAAAGCGAAGCACTTGATTTTTATATATGACGATAGCTAATCTTTCTCCCACTTCTCAGTTCAAGCCCTTTTTATGAATCAACTCCATGGATCTTGTACGTCATCACCTCACGCCTGCCTGCTTTGTCTCGTGTGTACACACTAAACAAATAGTAACATGTTGATATATGTCTATACTATGTTCCTGACAACATACTGGCTGTCGTGTATGGTAGTTACAAGCATAAAACTGCTCCACACTAAACCATCGCCATTCACAAGATGTCCCAGCTACAAGCACAACCTAGAAACAAGGCTGAATAATTGAACACATGTCATTATTTGTTTAGAATTGTGAAAATTATCATGTATAATCAATCGTCTCAGAATGACCATGAATCAATATGTTTCAACTAAAAGTTGACTGTTGCTAGGGACTGTAGATAAGGATATAGTATTTGGAAAACATAATAAGAAGTCTGTAAAGTATATAAATATTGTCATCTTCTCATCTAAAATGAGGAGCAAAATTTATAATTATCAGTACCTTACAAAATAAAAACGTCAGTAAGTGCTCTTTTATTTCCCTGATGATCACAGAGTCGGTGAGGTAAGATCTTTTTGCTAAACATCAAGCATGCATTTCAGGTATTCATAAACCACAACATGTACAGGTATTGTAAACTATATCCCATGGCTGCTGCTGCTGATGTTCTTATTCCATATGGCATACATTATACTAGTGTCATCCTCCAGTTAAATCTGCTTGTTATTCAACTACAAACAAGGGTGTAAGTCATGATCTTTCAGGAAGCGAGGAAACCATCATCATCTGACATTCTGCCATTACTGACACATGACTGTTTTATGACTTGAGACCAACTGACTCAACAAACACGCATAGGATCTGACAACATAATCTATAAGGTAGATCTCAGTACAATTAAAGCTTCAGTTAAATTGAACTTTATAACTGAACTTTGATTTTTATTTTATTTTCAATTTTGACATATTTCATTTCCATATAGATATGTATTGCGTCATGCTTCTGTGCTGTTGATAATCTACTGATAAGCAGCAGTCAAAATTGCAGTATGTAAATTACTGGAGATAAGGATGCTTAACATTTTGTAATTAGTTTTATGAGTGCTTAATTTGAATATTTGAAGTAAAATAACATAATACAGCAATTACATTTACTTTCCATTTCAATTCCATTTTTTTGCCTATTTTTGTTGTTGTTTTAACAGTTCCTGATCATGAAGACTTTATATGTAACTAGTTACTGGAATACATGATTATATTGTTTCAACATACAGTTTCAACATAAAACTAGTTACAGGAATATATGATTTAATTGTTTCACAGTTCAAGCTGCCCCACATGTCATGTGACCTGACAAGTCAGTAAGGCCAGCCAGATTGCATCAGTCGAACAGCTGACTTGAGTTACACTCTGGGTTTGTTTTCAGTCTAGCGATGGAGGCAAATAAACTCTCCAAAAACTTACATGTTCCACATGCTATTTAATGCTTCACCTAGGTCATGTTCAATACATCAAATCTGACATTACAGAAGTATAGTCATCGTTTCCATTATTGTCTACAGTAAACACAAACAATCCTGTCTAGTTGTTTGCCTAAATTTGTTTTGTCTATCCATAAATGTGTAATTTATTTACGTCATTTACCTCAAAAGCTCTACCAGTAAACAATCCTATTGTGTTCATGCTTATCAAGGCTTACAAGGTTCCATTGTTTTCAGTCATGTGGATGAAAATGCATAGCAACAAGTGGGTCTCCCTGGCAACATGTTCTGACCCAGTTCCCACACTAGTCATATGCAAGCATGTGTAGTCTCGTTTTAACCCTAAATATCCCAACCATAGATTTTCTTTTCTAAACATATAACAATTCTAGCAGACTATTCATTAAGTTTTCCCTACTTCCTCATTCAAAGCCACCCCCCTCCCACCCCTGTCCCTATTCACACCCCTACCCACCATGAATGAATACCCTCTCTAGCCCCACACTCCTTCCTCGTACAGATAACCCCCTTGGTAGTTCACTCAGCTGTGGAAGGGGGACTCCACCTGCTTATTTGAAAATGTTTAAAAAACCCAAATTAACAGATCCAACATAAATTCAAAATGAATTCATGAAACATTTTGACAATGACAACACTCCTTTTGACATTACATTCTTTAAGTGAGAACATGCACTGATAATAAATTAACTCCCTTACTTAAACTTACTCACCCAAATAACGTCCTATACAACAAGCAATAGAAGATAGTCTCAGTTCCCTATCCCCAGCCTGCCAAGTAAACATAAGTTTACCTACAGTAAAGAAGCACCTGTTGAGTAAACATACTCTGGTTCAACAGTGTGTGACTTAAACTCCGTAGGACAGATTTAAACTCTCATCAAGTCCATTCAGGGCCCACAAAAACAGCTCTTGTGACCCTCAGGTTAATCTTAGGCTATTTACAGGTCCCACTATCAATGAACTCAAGCTGAAACATCCTGACATCAACTATGACACTATGACTGCAATCAGATATTGAGCACTGCTGCAACAATACTATCAAACATGTCACCTGGAAACTGCCTTGAATGTTCTAGCCTTGTGTCCCCTATCTCAGTGCACCATCGCCTGCAAGCAGGATCTAGACTCTCACCTCTAGCAGTGTCTTATCTGATCCTCTTGTGATCAAGGATCACTGCCTGTAGCATTATATACCCTTATGCCCCAACCTTCCAGGATGTCCCCTCTCCTCTCCCTTTCACCCTTAAGTTCCCCCCTAAGTTTGTCTACCCACCAAGCCTCATTATAACCCTTCCCCCTTTAACTTCAGTTCATTGGGGGCATAGAAATAAATCTGGGAACATTTACAAATACAAAGCGGTTGTGTGAAATTATCGAATGCCTTGCCAAAGATTTGTTTTCAATTCCTAAAAGGTGACCAATGTCTAAAATCCTTTCTACACCACCTGCTATGAAGTTGCTGGAATGTTCTGAAAAGCACCAAAATAAACCACCCACAATAATATATTCCAGGAAAGATAAGATAAGGTCAAGATAAAATATTTATTGCACAACATTCCATGAAGAAATGCAATATTCTAACTACACGACACAAATACATTCCACATGCAAATGTTACATAAATGAAGATCATAGTTAAATTTATTTCGTTCTAATAAAGATGTCCTACTTTGCAAAGCTGTCAACATCATCCATCTGTTGGCTTTGTTTTCTACATCTGTTGGTATCTACCGAGTTCAGGTCAGTGAAACTACATCTGGAAGAGGATCGCCATGCTGATCTTATATTCCCTATCCCGAACAACGCAGGAACAAATCAGGTCAACCAGGATGCATCACAGCAAGTTTCATCTCTACCTGTCACAACTCAACAATCATCTCTAATCGACACCCAACACAACTCAGCACCCTGGTATGTGTACACATCCTTCATATCAGGTGTTCACAGAGACCATCCTATAAGCAGTTGTCACACTGACAATATCAGCACACATATTCAAACAACTGTGCACTTTTAACAAAGATCCGGTATTTACCCTGTCTACCCCAGCCGCAAACCTAGTCTGTATGGGGTGGAGGATTCGGGTTTAAAATTTCTGTTGTGACATACCCCTTTTAACCCACAGACAATAAACCCACTCCCCTCATGTCCTCCTATACATCAATGTCCACGGAGAATGAGGGTTAGAAATTGTCTAATGCAACCTATGCTTTATGTGGGCATCAGTTTTAAACCACATTTCGCAATATTCCAGCAAAATCACGGTGGGGGGACACCAGAAAAGGACTTCACACATTGCACCCATGTGGGGAATTGAACCAGGACCTATCTGCTTTATGTACAAGAGGATTTAAATGATTGAGTGATCAGGAACAGTTGATGCTGTGTAATGATACCCTGATGATGAATATTACCATAGAAGATGGGGTGGTGTGGTAGCCTAGTGGTTAAAGGGATTGCTTGTCACGCTGAAGACCCGGGTTCGATTCCCCACAATTCTGGTACAATGTGTGAAGCCCATTTCTGGTGTCCCCCCACCATGATATTGCCGGAATATTGCTAAAAGCGGCATAAAACTACTCACTCTTCAAACAGAAACCATCTAAAACCTCTTGTACCTGGCATGGGTGTTCCACATGCACAAATGACCTCTTTCTCCCCAGTAAACATAAACACACGAAGCCCACCATCCACTACAAGTGAAGACCTCCAGGTGTCACAGTCAGTCTCAGATGTTATTCTCATATTCCTGTTCTACGTGTAAACAAGATCTGCCATAATCATTATGAATGTTTAGCCATCACAGAAACCTACGAACATGACAGTACAAGACATGTGTAGTGACATGCTATGATATATACCAGCAGATGCCATGTGCCACAATGTACCATATTCCATAAGCCATGATATATGCCAGCACATGCCATGTTCCACAATGTACCATATTCCATAAGCCATGATATATACCAGCACATGCCATGTTCCACAATGTACCATATTCCATAAGCCATGATATATACCAGCAGATGCCATGTGCCACAATGTACCATATTCCATAAGTCATGATATATATCAGCAGATGCCATGTTCCACAATGTACCATATTCCATAAGCCATGATATATACCAGCACATGCCATGTTCCACAATGTACCATATGTAGGATAAATCATGTTTATACTATCTGCCATGATATACCATGTCCAGTTATATACCAAGACAGTCCATATGCTATTATATATTTTCTTATCATGCCATGGTATATCAGGTATATTGTGGTATACCATAAGATGCCGTGAAATACAACTATCTATCACCCAGTTATGTCAAACTGATATCCCAGACTATCCATCACTATCCTATTCCAGCACCAGCATTTCTAGTTGGTGCTGATAACTCTTTCCATCACAACAGAAATATGAAATCAGGAAAACAGAGAATATCCTCACAGACAGCTAATTGCTAATGTTCCAAACCCCAAACCCATTGTGAAGTCCCTGTGATAGCATCTCTTCCAGCCCAAGACATGTGTTGCTGATTCCATCAACAAGTGTGGCCTCACCATGTGTGTAACCCTATCTGCGGTTATCACAAGGAGGTCAAGTTCCAGCCTCCTTTGTCTCTTCTCAATCCATGATGCCTTTTGAGATCTCAACACATTCCCCCCCACCCACCCCCTCCCACAGGGGATTGATCTACATCACCAGATACATGTATGGCATGATAATTAAGCCTTATACTATCTTACACACAAATAGTAAAAAACACATCCATACTATCTTTCATGCCATGACAGGTAACCATAGTAATGTGAAAAACTGGGTGTTCTTAACTTCTATCATGAGTAGTATACTGAAGCAAAAATTTAAGTACATCTGTAATCATTATCTCTTGATACATTCACTTTATTTTTATACTTATTTCTCATTCTACAAATGTTCCCTTAGTAACAATATTGTGTGGAAATTCATTCATGATTGTTAGTTGTTTCAACAATGTTGCAGTTTTGTTGGTCTTGGAGATGACTTCCTGTCCATTTGAAACAAAGTGCCTCATCAGCAAAAATTATACTGCCATGATGCCTCATGATTATTCATGATTATTCATGAACAGACAATGTTATCAGTTCCAAACTTCAACTTTTAATTCCCTCCCACTCTTTAACACCTGTTTCAAGATGACAAAAAGACAATTTCCACAATAGCTATGTATTCTCATACGTCATAACCATATAGACCGATATCACCTTGGATCATCAAATAGGCAATGCTGTTCCAATCAATATGAATAAAAGGCATTCAACATCTGGTTAATTGATTCTATAACCCTTCAATGAAAAAAATGTTGGTTTGTATAAACATTCATGTGAGTGAGTGAGTGAGTGAGTGAGTGAGTTTTAACATAAATGCTCGCAACATTCCAGTTGTCAGAGCTATGGACATCAGGCATTGCCATCACACATTCTTCCTATCTCTGGAATCAAACCTGGGACTTTGGCAAAACAAGCAAACACTTTAACAACAAGACTACCCAACTACAAATCAAATTCATTTAACAACATATCTTTGTATTAAATTGCTATAAAACCCTCTCTATTTTGTAAATCTAATAATAATATTCTTAGCATAAGTATTAAAGAAAAGCAACAAAATATATTTAACAAACCTTAGCATTATTTCATATCACAACTCCTTATAAATTTCTTTTCTTCCATTCTCAAGTATCTCATTATCTGTACAACCATTTAGTCTGCAGACCACATACACCAAAGATGTAAGCAGGTGTTTTTTCTGTAATAATCACATATTAACATGTACAACTCAGAGATGTGTTCAAGATAATAGCATGTGACAATACGCATTCAGTACTAGCACACTAGCACAGTTGTGGGTCAAAAGAAGTTTCCATATATTCATAAACAGTCCCTATATCTATCAATCATTTATGCATGACACATTAATGCATAACTTGTTTAGCCATGCTGGAATTATATAGGAATCGTATTCATGAGATTGTTCAGCTGCGTAACATACTTGAAGTTCGAAATCCATGAGACTGGGTCCAGCACTGTAATATTAAACCAGACTGCATCAGGTCATTATTGTCGAGAAATACCAGGTGGAAGTGCACACACATAAAAATTACAGACACAATCCCCATAGATTTTTGCATCGCAATGACTAAATCCACCACAATTTCAATGGAATCACAGGCAGTGCAAAAAAAACCCATCTTACAAGCAGTGGAAATCACTAATCACTAAATCTGAGTTTGGTTTTACGCCGCTTTTAGCAATATTCCAGCAATATCATGGTGGGGGACACCAGAAATGGGCTTCACACATTGTACCCATGTGGGGAATTGAACCCTGGTTTTCGGCGTGACAAGCAGACGAATAACCACTGGGCTACCCTCACTAAATCAGAAATCCTGGCCTGCATTATTTATACATTCCGATGTGGCACATATCCTGAATTTCTAGGTAAATACTGTCAACAAAGTCCTTGATTACCTGTCAAACTAACAACCGACTGGTTGTAACTTTGTTTATCATTTTTATCACGTCATAACAGGAAAGCCATTTGATCAAAACAAATAGAGAAAAAAGGGATTATTGTGTGGTCTACGCGAGATAAAATAGGAAAACATGACTGCTAGATCACTGCTAAACTGGTTCTATCTGCCACTGCTACAGTAACTCTACACTGCAACACCTGGCGATATAGACAGCAGGTAATCGTATCAATACAGGTAATTTCAGGAAATGCAGATGAAAATTTTGTATTCTGTGTTAATATTCAAAATGATCATTTCCTAAGCATAATGTAAGAGTGAGCGAGTGAGCGAGTTTGCATGTGTACAAGTGTACATGTGTGAGTGAATGTGAGTGAGCATGCATGCATGTGTGTTTGAACATGAGTAAGTGAGTGAGTGAAAGAGTATGGCTTTACGCCGCTATTAGAAATATTCCAGCAATATCTCGCGGGGGGACACCAGAAAATGAGCTTCACACAATGTACCCAGGTCTTCGGCATGACAAGCGAAAGTATGAATACGAGTGCTAGAGGGCATGTGTATATGTTCTAGCATGTGAGTGAGAGTGTGTAAGTGTGTACACCCCCAACACATTTTGGGTGAACATTACTATCAGTCTTTGGTTAAATGATAAAATACTATCACTTCTCACTAACTCTGTAAATCTGAGACCTAGCCTAAGTGTCAGTGTTGAGTTCTGGGCCTAGATGTTTTAAGCTATCTTAGCTCTAAGATAGTCAGAAGTGCCATACATTATCATTAGCTTTCGATTATCTTAGCGCTAAGAGAGCTTCACAAATCTAGGCCCAGCTCCCAGACTGTTGGTGAAGCTGCAAGGGTCAGCTGGTGCAGATGCTGCAGACACAACACCCCACTGCTACCTTTCACCCCTAACCTTTGTACTGGGTCATGATGTATAGCAACCGGGGAACCTGTGAGGAGTGAAAACTTCAATGTAACCACACATTCGGCTGGCAGGCTTCATTGTATGAACAGAGTCAGCAGACTTCATTCAATGGCAGACTCAGACTCAGATGGCAGATTTCAATGTACCGACACAGTTGGCAGATTTCACTGTACTTCATAATTAGCACCCTCTCAGCTCATTCCACCACATAATCCATGCATGGGTCTGCTATACAGACATGTACGTAACAAAGATATAAAATATATTCAGTGCAAATAAAAAAAATTTCACGTCTAGATCATAATCAGTTTGGGAACACGGGGATCCTTTCTGTCATGCATTGAAAGTGAGTGAGTTTTGTTTTACGCTGCACTCAGCAATATTCCAGCTATATGGCGGCAGTCAATAAATAATCGAGTCTGGACCAGACAATCCAGTGATCAACAGTATGAGCATCGTGTATTGAAAGACATGAACAAAAATCTTATATCTAATGTTAAAGTTATATTAAATCCCCCCATCAAAATATACACCCCTTTGAAAACAGCTTATTTGTTGTATAATGTAAAAAACAATCTCATATGAAACATAATTTACTGATTATTTTAAAGTATTTATTAGCCAAACATATATATTTACACTATAACAAACTAAAATCTATAAATAAAATATATTTGAAAATTTATCTTTCTGTGTGAATGACTCCGGTATTATTATCATCAAAGACTGCTGCACTGTGCTCGTCTTGTTAATCCAGCCATCAGACTCAACTCCCCTCAAGGAATAAATGCATAGCGTCTTGATTCATCACACTGCCTCGGGTCAGGCCCTCACTGCCTCAGGTCAAGCCCCAGCTCCTCAGGGCTGCATCCAGGTCCTCCCAGGTCACGATAAAGCAGGTCCTCAGATGGACTTCTATTTGACAACTACCATCTAATCATGATAAGATTGAGTAGCTAAACAAGATAGGCTCCCCTTTGACCTGTTTACATGTAAGTAAGGTACTGCGTATGTCCTCGCAGGCACCTCTTATATAATACATCACAACTGCTGGTTTCGACACTTTCCGTATATTCACCAACACTGTTAAATGCGGTATATACCTTTGATATATGACACTGTCTGTATCATACAAACTTGAGTGAGTGAGTGAGTGAGTTTGGTTTTACGTCGCTTTTAGCAATATACCCGAAATTTCACACAAGGGACAACTTAAATGGGCTTCACATATTGTACCCATGAAGCCACTACAAGAAATAAAAAATGATTAAACAATGTCAATAAATGTCTCCTTTAAATTTAATTAAGAAACACTTTTAAATATATGAAAAAATGAACCTACAATGCACACAATTACAAACAGGAATAGCACTGAAACCAAACTAATATTTACCCAGTGTCAAAATCAAAGACTATTAATCCATGTTGAATTATAAATCTTGGGTTGAAACAAGAACAGTGCAATAAATCATAGGACAAACAAAACAGTGTTGAACTGTCTAGCCTGTGATCCATGTCAGATGTCAATCAGAGTCTAGATGATCTCCAGGGTAATACCCCCCAGGACTGACTACACCATTACATATGCCTGTCAGAATGTCCCTACCACCAGGTCAACTCTCTACACAACAACTATCTCATGATCCGCGTGATCGTACATCGTTTTGTCAGTTAGTACGCTCTAACATTCCGATACAAATCTGCTGTCAAGCACCGATAAACAACAGATAGTACATTGCATATAATAACCCAGCTCATATATCATATATCCTGTTATATACCATAATATACTTTGTTTCCATGGAGATGATATATCACATGTTTATTGGGAGGTGATATGCTATTTGACATGCTAATTAATCACTCTTACAGAGAACTCAATAAAAATGAACCTGTTTGATCACTTACTCAACACGTTTTCTTTTGCACTTATGCAAATATTTTCTATCTGGACATCAACTCTACATACCCCATTACAATCAGGATATTTAAGAAAGGGTTGATCTTCTCAACAAGGCAAAATAAATATAGCAACTAAATAATCAATTCAAGATTCGTAAACATAAGAGCTACTTCACAGTCAGATAATCCAATCAAACATATATAAACATCTCCTGATAAGCTACACATGTACAGTAACCAAAATGGTGTCCATTTGTTAACTTTATGGCCAAACTAGCCCCCATCAAACAGTTTCATTACAGCCTTGGTTTACACCACTGTATAAGACAAACAAGCAAATAACACTTTGAGGTTCAGACCTGGTGCTCATGTTGACTGCAGGTAAACAAATTATAGATATATCCATCAAATATGTTTAACCATGACAAACAAATAACATATTGTTTAAATCCCCTGCTTTAAAAGACCTTAATCAGCATTATCAGGTTTGTGTATCTTGTAAGTGTACAATGGAAAGTGTACATAACTCCACTTCATGCAAGAATATTTATAATATCTCTTTATATACACAAATTTCACCATTAAAAGTCGAGTCGTATACAAATAAAACTTTCTACATTTCAAACCAACACAGCTTCTTGAACCTAACACAAGGGTATCTTTATGTTCAACTGTAGAATACAAAACATCAATATATGAATACCTTTAATCTTATTATAGTACTTCTTGCAATATGTTTAAATATACAATGTATTAATATATTTACAATATTTCTTTTTTTCCCTATTTACACCTAAACAAAAGAATAGTTTTTCAAGTAATTGTTTCTTCTAAACTCTAAGAAAATAGCATGATTAGATGGTACTTGACAACAAGCATACTTTTTCAAATGATTTTTTTCCAAGTTCTCCAAAATAAAAACATTGGTTATTTCCAAATGACGTCAAAAATGAAATAGAGTTCATTCTTGGCAACACAACAGATCAGAGTCTCCAATATACAGCAAACTGTAGAACTTGCAGATATCCCAAGCATTCACAAAAACAAAATCAAAATGACAATTCATTTAAATTTTTATTTTTTGGGGTCATCCTGATCAATAAAATGCAATTTGTCATGAAAACTTAATAAACCAGCTTTTATTACTGCCTTGGGCTAAGTGCATGAACAATGAATTTTGTTATCTTAGTAAGCATTCTACCCCTCAAGGTATACTCTCATTCATTGCCTTGAAGAAGATATGATTTAAGAAGACGACCCCTTTTAGAAGATTGATCGAAATATATAAAGCATGTACTTTGTAACCACCATCTTGACAGGTGCATACAATACAACCATAGTGGTTAGGAAAATATCACATTCTTATCAGTTTATGTCAAGCTAATTTTCTGGAACAGCTTAATAATACACCAAATCTTTGTCCATTGTCATGGGATTTGGAAGCAATAAGCAAAATTAACTTTTAGATTAATTACAATCTGACATTTTCATATACATTGTAACTTATCGATAGGTATTGGTGAATGAAATCTTGACATGCACTATGATTTAATGTGAAACAAGACTGAACGCAACTGTTCATACTCAGGTCACACCATGTACTTAATGGCATTAAGATACATGCTGTTGATGAGGGTATAAATAAAGTAATTAAATTTCAAAATTTGATTCACATTTTATCGTGCCTCAAACTTTACTGAAATAAAACTATTCCACCAATATACACTGTTATAGCCATCTGCCTGGATACATACAAAACCACATTCATTCTTACTTTCTAAAAGCTAATAAATAAAATTTGGTATGTCTGCAGCCTGCAGCGATTCTTGAAGGCAAAATAAACAGTATAATCCTGTGAAAATGGTTAACAGGTTGTGTGCCCAGTGACCCACCTCATGAATATTCATGAGGTCAGAGTGAAAGTAGTTCCGGCAAGCAACAGCTGGTTTGTTCCAATGGTCAGTATACCAAGGCCTGCAGTAATTACTATAAGTGGACAGTAGAGATTGGGTCCAGTGTTGCAGCTGCTCAAAATCAAAGATGTTGCAGATTCTGGGAATTAAATTCAACTATTATTTGAGATTAATCCACACAGGGCAACCTGTTGTACTTCCTAATTAGACACATCAGGTGGCACTTCCATCCTTGTATACATGTGATCCAGTACTCAATATTCATGTAAAATGCAATCTTATTCTGTGAAGGAATCATCTCATAATACACTTATAAAACAATAAACTTATTTCCTAATTTGGTCCAAAATGGGCCGACATTACTATAAGACGTCTGGAAACAAACTGATTCCCAAACAACCTTTGCCCATAAAAATTCCTGCAAACTGCGTCTGTTTGTTTAAAGTGGAAAAGAGAACAGTCTTGGTGTTCCATTTCTCTGCATTCATGCAGAAACATTTTTTTCAAGCCGGATGTTATTTATGATGCCAGACCAATGATTTACCCTGTAGCTGTATCAACCACTTTCAATCAGGACTGTACTCCAACTACTTAGCTAGACTAAGGCTTAGGGACTGTGAGACAGACTAGTACTTAGCCTGAAGGCCCTGTACCATATCTTCCCCCCACCCCCCAAAGTTCTTTTTGGCTTTGATTTTTTCAATGAATATGCTATTTCTTAGTCCAAGTTACAGACAAAACCAGAAACCCAGAGTAGCGCTCAGCCCAAATGTAAGGAGAAAATATCTTAACTTCAGAAAACACAAGCATGGTTATTACAAGAATACTAAAGCTTATGTTCTTTTTGTTACATTATTGCTCTAAATGAAGCAAGTCTAGATTTTCAACAGGTTCTGAACATCCAATAGGGCTCCTTTTCAATTTAAATTAAGTGGTGGGATTCTATCAAAATTATATTTTCAGAGGCTAGACATTAATCCTTATTAATGAACCAACTCAATAATGCATGTTCATGTTTGTACCGTCTTAAGTGGGTATTTTGTACAATATTTTGCATTCGACATTCTGTTTTCATATTCAAGAGACTTAACAGATCTCCATGTAAGGCTGGTGTTTAAGCAAGAGTATTTTCCCAATAAGAAGGCTGGACACATACACAATGCACACAACACTTCCATGCACACAGCTGCTGGCGCTCCATTGATTCAGCTCTTATATTTATGACTTTCTGGATAAGCTATCAGCATCTGTGTCAGCTGCAGCAAGCCCTCAGAACAAACACCAACACTGACCATGTCTGTCGACCTTTGACCCTGTGACCCATGGCCTCTACAGCTGATCGACAAAGAGTCCTCCCCTGGAGTAATCTTTCACTCAACTTGAGCATTTTGAAGTTGAAATGGAAAACATGAAAGGACACAACCACAGGACTTGCACATCTTAAGAGGAACAGGCTGTTTCTAGGATAACAAACTTTTATCTAAATCATTTATGAAGTTTTCATGTACTGGGGCTGCAGACAACCTATATCCAACCTGTCCGCAATTCATGTAAAAAATATCTACACGTGAGGTTATACTTTAATGTATGCAACACAAGGAATCATAAATTTGAAAACAATACTAAATAATTATGCACATGCATATAGCATTATGAGTGAGTGAGTGAATTTAGTTTTAGGCCGCTTTTAGCAATATTCCACCAGTATCATTGTAGGGGACACCAGAAATTGGATTCACACATTGTACCCATGTGGGCAATCAAACCTGGGTATTCGGCATGACAAGCAAAAGCTTTAACCACTAGGCTACCCCACCTCCCCTAAAACATGATTTTCTAAATGTGTTGCGAGAACCTGACATGTATACAATATTAGGTTCTTAAGAATATATATTCAATACTAGAGAAGTCTGAATAGGATGTTATGAAAATGGGCACAACACCTGTGAATTTCTCATATGAATACACATGTATACACAACTACAGCAGCCTGAATGTGTATACAATTCTGGCGATAACACAAACACACTATGTTGACCCCTTGTTATTACAAGTTTGTTGCCTCGAGAATTACATCATTCAATCTTCCCAACTTATTCCCACGCCTAAAATCATTCCTACACCCTATACTATCCACTTTTTACACCGTGCTGGTTCAGCTTCAACCAATCCAATAAAGAAAGCTTGAAATGTGACATTCTTATTGGTAGATATTTGGGTACAGATGTAACCCAACACTGTCTCCAAGCCAGTAAACCACGATTCCCGACTTGCTTTGCCAGCAGATTTACCAGTCACGATGCAGCCAGGCAGGGATACAGGCACGACAGGGGGAAAGTGAAAACAGCTTTTGGAGAATGGCCTTGACATTGAACAGAAACCTGTTGGCTTCTCCAGAATTAGACAAGCTCTTCTGTCAAGCCCAATAAACGGGTAGTTCCAACATGTGAATTTATGTAGAACTGTATATCCCATGAGCTGAGGGTCTTTTTACAACCCACTGGTGTACAATCCACAACATGCTTAGGGTTGGACGAAAAACATTCATATAACAAACTGCAGCCAACTGTAGTGAGTGAGTTGGGTTTTATGCTGCTTTTAGCAGTATTCCATCAATACCACACAGCGGACAACAAAAATGGGCTTCACACATGTGGGAATATAAATGCCTATATAATGCATAACTCAGCAAAGAAACTGCACTGCTATCCAAAGACCATGGATGTATAAATATCATTCTACCATGACTTCAGTAAATACTAGATTGTGATTGGTTAATCATCGTCATTCAGAGGTATACAAACATGTTGTATACCTCTGATTTTCCAACACAGTATGTTTATCTCCGAATTAAACTACACAACTAAAAAACCCTAGAGAAGTACATCTTCATTCTACCATCAAACCTTCACTTGTTCCTAAATATAAACATAAGCAGGACAAAGCTACAATATTGCAGCTGTCAACTCCACAAGAATAAGTGACATTATTCATTCATACAACAATGTCTCCATTCCTATGAAACATGAAAGAAGCAATTCTTATGAGACGACTGTTGCCAATATCAGACTGTGACATCAGCCTTTCCATGTCCTAGAACTGTGGCCAACACTCAATGTACCACATCCCCTATTCAGCACTCTCCACTAATTAACATGGCTGCTGTATTTTTTATGACCTGCCAACCAGAGACATCCCAGGTAAGAAGAAATCGATGAAGAGTTCAATACACGATGAGGCCTAAACCCCTTACAACCAACAAATTTATTTCATCAATACGTGCATTCAGGCGGTCTAATGGACTTGTTGTAGAACAAAATATGAATATCTATTTACAACAATATCCAACACAGTGTTATCAATGAAAATTGCCTTTCTGTTGAAAGGGCTTTTATTAAAAAAGGTATCAGTCATATTAACAATACTTCCACAGAACTTGTTTAATTGTTGTTTTTGTTGGGGTTTTTTCAAATAAATAACTTTGTCACAATGATAATTGTGTGGTATATCTTAAGTCATAAGTTTAAATTTACAATGTACTTTTCAAGTCCCTATATTAATGCCTGTCAGAAGGAGGTTGTGCTTGGTTTGCCCCATTCTCATTATCCACAGATACTTTTACATTCAATACTAATATATCACACAAGTATGTAATAACACGAATTTCATTCAAACATGACACAGCACAATATGTTAAACAAGCAACAATGTGAAAATGCTGGCTGATTCAAAACAATTTAAGGATAAAGTAAGGAATTACTAAACATGTTGATGTATATTCTATATTCCAAAATCTTCAACTTCTTAATGCAGTATTGTCCAAGTGCTAAAGTTTGCATCTCACAAGAGTTGAGATTTTACATTACATGGATGTTATATCTGCCTTTGTGTCTTACATAAGATATTTCGTCAATTACATACCACGATGTCAAACGAGTCCGTATCACTGTCCATATCCACATTGATATCCATTGCACTTCCAAGTCCAGCACACACTAACAGAAAGTCTCTTGAGCAGGTAGCATCCTTATACCCCCCTGTATAGTTTTACAACAGTGGTCAGCAGTCCGGCCAATGAAGTGGTCACTCCAGAAAGGTAATTAACAGTAGTCAGTCTATAGAAGCTGTTACATTCCAGTCATAAATTGAGCATAATCACTAAACAATAGCTTTAAAGTCTCCATAGCATTCTGTGAGATAGACAGTAAGGCTTCATATAAAGGGATCAATCACCACTCCACCCTGAGGGGGAGGGAATTAAGGGTAAACTCCACCCATGTGTTACGACATGATAGCCCCCAGGCAGACTGTTACACTTCATAGCTGATAACAGTGGACAATTAAAAGATAAACATTATTGTGTCTCACAATGTAAATAGGTATAATACAGTTTACTGTTTTTCTGTCTATTAACTCCAGCCATTGTGAGGCAGTACTTAACTTTCAGCTGATCAGTCTTGACAACAACTTGTTTATGTAAAGTTAGATTAATGTGTCGAAGTTTTTATTGGTTCTACAATCTTCACATGACATTTATAGTTTGTTTTGAAACTTTTATTTTGACTTCAGAAAGAAATATCCACCTTACAACTTACCTTTCTGAGCATGACAAATTAGGGAATTTCACAAGGGGAGAAAGGTATATTTGTTGAGTTGTGGGAGGACCATTAGGTGTTGAAATCCTTGCCCTTCACATGTCAGTCACTTGACAAGAGAACCACAAAATTTCCATTCATGAGTTACCACAAACAGTTCAAAGTTTATACTGCTGTGAGTTTCAAAGTCTAGCACATGTGTTGCCAACACTTTGTTAAGTCACCTTAATACATCAGTGTTATAGAGTTAATCTTGGTGGCTATCAGTTGGTCAGGAACAACTGAAGTGGTGACCCCAGTGATAACAAGATGTCATCTGATTACAGGGTTAAACTCCATGACAGTGTTGGGATGCTTCCTATATGTAATTCCCTAATCAGGAACTTGATGTGACCTGTAAACAGTCTTCCTCAACAATACCTTTCCCCGTTCACAATATATTATATATCACATAACTGAACAGTAAGTCCAATATCATACTGTCACAAGGGGTTATATCCGGATAGGATAGCTATAAATAAATTGTTGCACACTGTTGCAGTTTTGAAATTTTCTTTGATATTTGAAAAAATACACCCACTACATTGAGTCTGTGGTGACTGTGTGTAATCAACTCATTATAGCCCCTATCATTTGATTGCTGTGGTAAATAACTGGCAATTACAAAGCCAGCATGTTAATTATTGGTAATAATGAGTGTCAGTGGTACAAAATAGAAAATGTTGAATTATTCACAATACTGTCAACCTTGAGAAGAAAACTAAGAAACAGCTTATATACTTTAATCATAACATCATGTCAATTACTTTTATGACAATTGCTTTCTGTGTCACACATCAAACGAAATACCTTAGTGTAATAATTCCATAATAATTCAACACAAATCAACGTGATATATGATGTTATCAATTTCTCGTAATTCAAACTGCAAATAATTAACTGTCATTAATTTCACTTGTAAATTCTTATCGACACAGTTTGTATGCGGCTACTTATAACAGACGGGTGCTTTCACGCTGAAAGTCAATTTCGTGACCTGAGAAATCAGTGGGTATTTTTTAAAGATCCGGATTTATATGAGGGACAACGCCCTCGTGAAATACGGGGTACGCAAACCCCAGCACTGAAAGGGGGATGACAACCCCTTAGAATCACGTCCAATACAATGGGAAGACGGTCATGCATGCAAGCGGCTTTGTAAACACATGGGCGTTTCCGAACTCGCACTGGCTTGTCGTCCAGCACTCACATGGCCCATGTTTTCAAAAAAATTTTCTCGTTCCAAACAACACAAAATTACTGACACAAACCAGTATCAATGATGTACAAGCATACTGCCCGTCTGGTCGATTCCGGTGTGTTTCGGTGCCAAATTTACCCCAAAAAGCGACGTTTGTAGAAAACATATGGAAGTGTCTCATGGACACATGCCCGATTTCATCATAGCTTACCATAGAATGGGAGTTGAACATATCGCTGTCAAGAAAATCTGTCATGTCCGAATCCTCCATATCGCCAAGTTTGTGATCAGTTCCGCAGAGAACGTCCATGGTCAGAAGTCCCCGAGGTGACCACTGGTCTGGGAGCCTCAAGGGATAGTCGGTGCCGGCAAAACGCTCTCAAACAAAATTCCACCGTCCTCTCTCGTGCTCGCTTGGCGAATTGAAAGGCAGAACCGAAGCACACACTTGATAATATACATCCGCGGAGGCAGAATGTCACCCAAACACCAGTTATTGGCTAAAGCCCGACAACCTGTGGCCGCATCGATCAAACTTCACCAACGAGTGGTTTATTCATGTTCCTGTGAATAGTGCTCCGAACAAACAGTACAACGAGCTAGCTGTAAATTAATTTAAGCGAGGAGTTTCCGTAAATAACAAAACTAATGCATATGCATATCAACCTACCAAGACCAGTAAGACACGTTAGTATTCAGCACATTTTAGCCAATCAGAGAGAGGGAATGCGGGAAACCTATTCAAATAAACCCGGTCACATGACATAACAGGGCTATATTTAGTAACAATAGTATTTCTACTCCACAATCACATGCTCAGTGTTTTGGTTTTGAGAACCACATGTTCAGCGTGCGGCCAGAGCTTTGACGCCCCCCGCACGGATAAGGACGCGCTGCACACTTTGTTGAGAGAGTTTTCCCGAAACTTGACACTTGTCCATAGACCTACTGCTGTTGTTTCACAAGTGAAATGATCTTTTCACAATTGTCGCTTTCCTGTATTAATTTGTGTTGCTTTCACTTCCAGTAAACTCGACAATTTCCATCCCCCATCCCATCCAATGTTACTGATATCAATACATGTATATGTATTTAAAGTGAACAGCTTTATCTGAATATATGGAATCTGGTTTACATCTCTCTATATTGAATAATGTTTTTGATATTTAAAAAGATAAAAGAACAAAATACATGACTGGGTTTGTTTTGTTTTTT